>VYZQ01043730.1:0-44573 GCA_013400655.1 Mystacornis crossleyi
GCATTCCCTGTCTTTTCTCTGTCCACTCTCCTCATCCAGGACATGAATTTGTGTTTTTCCTTCTATAAAAATCCTTTCACTTTAGGCAGCACGTGACTGACTGACGGCAGTTGGATCCATCTGCACCCTTCTCCTCTCCAGGCTGAAAAAGTCCAATTCCCTTAGTTTGTTCAGCTTGGAAAGACGTGTCTTCTACTAGGGGACATCAAATTGCATGCAGCATCCAACTGCAGCCTCAGTGGTGCTAAGCAGAGGGTCTCCTTCGGGTCTCTCAAGTGAGTCTCCTGGCTAGACACTTCCTAATGGAGCTTGGGCTCCCAAGTCCACAGCAGAGTCTATAGAAAGTCTTTCATAGTTTTAACGAGAGTTTTCAACATCTGTACATTCAAGGTGGTAATGCAGAGCCCAAGCAGGCCAACAGTGCTTGATGTTGCAGCCTGGATCTATGTTTATGGCTTGTTAAAATGATGCTTTCCTCTCTGACTGAGAAAATGGGATCTGCCTGAGAAGGGATATATAGAAATGTGCAGGAGACCATTCCCTTAAAGGACTGGCTTTAGGTACTTATCTTCCTTTCATTTCGCCGAGACAAAGACTTGACTCTTAGGGAGAAAAACATTCATTTGAAGTGGGGTAAACTTTTGAATGTCTGTACCTCAAGTGCAGGGCATGTAGTCACTTGCAAAGCCACTGCTGGGCTCTGGTTGTGTCTGTGAGAGAAGGGACTGTGGGGCCCAGGTGTGATGTTTGTACCTGTGTGCTGGGAGGAGACACACTTGTACCAGCACACACGCACTGACTTCCCTCGTGAGCAGGGTAAAGAGTGATCGCAACCACTCAGCAGTGGAGACTTTGGTTGTGTATGGCTATGTGATGACACTGGGGATGGATCCAGCTCCTCCTCTGCTCTGCTCTGCTTTCCTACAGGTTTTCGCAAAATTTACATAGATTCACAGTTTTAGATGTGGACTCAGTAGGAGCTGGTGCGCATCTTTCCCTTTGTTGCTACTGGATCTGGCCATAATTTGTTGGTCAGTTCTTGAAACTCGGGGAACCGGTTGTGTTTGGTTGCCCAGTGACTCAAAAAGCAGGGTGACCGTGGAGTCAACAGTACCCGATTATACTGGGATGCAAACTCAGAGTTTGAAAGCTGTCTCAGGAGGGGCAGAATCAGAAGAGATACACTTTTTGGTGGGTTGATCTTCTTCACCCCAACATCCTCACTGTGTGTGCTCCACGTCTACGTGTGTAACAGCTACCCCTTCTCCAAGTGCTTCTGGTAACCCCCCACCTTGCCTTAGAACACCCTGAAAGTGCCCCAGCTCTCCTTCATTTCCTGACTGTCAGCCAAAGGAGGTCTCTAGGCTGACAGACCCTCTGCACACATGTGCAGCTTCCCAAGAAATTAGGGTCTGAGTCCTGCATGAGATTTTGTTAGGGTTAGCTAACGGCTTTAAGATTTGTCAGAGGACTGACCACGTAAGACAGCTTTTGTTTAAGAACAAGCTAGAGGTGATTTGTTCCTCTCATCTGCACAGCATGAATCTTGGATCTGCACCTTGGTGACCCATTGAGGTTTAAGTGTATGCAAAGAAAGTACCTAGCTTCTCTTGAGTTAATAGGAAATGGTCACTTTCGCTATGAATAGCTCCTCCATCAAAAAATCCCCAAACCCTGGCATTTATCTTTTAAGTTATGCTGCAAGTCAAAGAAAAGGGGGAAAAAAAAAAAGGTGATTGTAGCACCTATAGAGGGGCTGGTTGATACTGGTTTGTTATACTTAAGCTATTAAAAAAAAAATCTCATAAATCAAAACCCTGTGTGAGTCAAGTAGGAACTGTTTTCAAGCCATCCCTCACAACATTAATTCCTGCCTTCACTGCTTCTTAAAAACAGCTTTCATCCTGAAAAGACTTCTGCCTTCAAACTTGGCAGTTTTTCCAAGAATCATCAATAGCTATGCTGGTCACGCTTGGCTACCTCCTTATCCCAAAACCCAAGCCCCTTCGTCTGCTTTCACATTTCAGAGCACAGAAAAGGTTTTGCAGTAGATTTGAGGGTTCTCTGAGGCAAGGCTGTTAATTTTTTCAGCCATGGCTGTGATTGTGTGGCAGACTACACAGAATTCCCGTCCTCTGCCTTTGGTGGCTGGTCGGTGTGGGGGTGACTAGGGATGCTCCAAACCCTCCCACGTGCTGAGCCTTGGGCATCGTAGCTGCATGCTGCAGCCTGCGCCAACTCCCGGAGTCAGGATTGGTTTTGGCTGAAACAGAATTTATCCCTGGAAAGCCGTGCACCTTTGCTGAGGTTAGTTGCTCTTTCTCCCCGCGTACGAATGAAAGGAAGTGCTTTCTGTGCTGCCCTGGTGTTGGCACGATGGTGCGCACGGGAGGGTGTGCGGGGCGGTGCTGGGCTGCCCGGCGCAGTGTGTGCCAGATGTGTCACACAGCATGCCTGACACAGCACCTTTGGCTTTCACTATGACTTTTTTGTGTTTTCCTGAAATCTGTCTTGCTGCTGTTCCTGTCGCTTTACCCAGTTCTTTCTCGTTTCTTCTTTTTCCTGGGGTTGTCGGATCACTGGGGGATGATCCAGCAGACCCTGTGACTTGGCAGTATGGGTGCTGCTCCAGTCTCCCCGAGCAGCTGCTGCAGCCTAGAGTCCACTGCTGCCCTGCTCCCGCCCTCCCTGCTCGCCCACCTGAAGAGCACAACCGTGTACCGGTGCCTGCCCTCGGCTGGGGGTGAAACACAGTGGGCCCACGTGGGACACTTTCCCGGACGGGTTTCCACCGCTTCCCTCTGCAGACGTCAGTGCTGCTCTCGGGTTTCGGTAGCCCAAAAAGGTCATGGTGCTGCAGAGGGGCCGTACCAGTGCAAAGCACTGTGAAAGGATTATTTCCAGTGTCGTACAGGATGTTTTTCATTTTCACTTATTTTCAGCATCTGTTTGTTTGTTCAGCATTTTTGAACTCTTCAGAAAGAAACTATTCCATCCCCCTCATGATCAGAAATGTTGTCTTTTTTTTGTTTCATTTTGTTTTCCCATATTCATGGTGGGAACAGTCTTCCCTGTAGTGACCTTTTATTATCTCCCATCCAATTTCATTTTTCTCCTTTAACAGTTTTAATGATTGTTGTGCATTCCAACCTGTATGCTCTTCAGACGTACCAAGTGTGAGTGCTTGGGTTGTCTTCCCATGTGTCAGACAAGCACTTTGAACAAAGAGACCTGATACCTTGCTGTCTTAGCAATCAATATGAATTTCAATGTTTTGAGGACTTAAAAGTGCTATAGTGTCAGTCCTGTGCAGTTTCTGTATTTTACACTTACATTCTTTTGTGATGCTTCTGTAGTTGATTGAATGAAAAGCGATAGGGTTATGAGAAGGAGTGAGAGCTCAAGCCGTGCTGAAGGATCTTGTTTAGTTTGAGCTCGGGTGAAGGTGGGACCTGTGTTAAACCGTGCTTGTACTCTGGCACAAGTCAGGGAGAACTGTTTGTGTCGGTGGGTGTTTCAGTACTCCGTAAATGAAAACAATTACACTTAGGCAGAATTTACCTGCTTTCTTATCACCAGCAGTTCAAAGCCCTCTTGCCATTTACAGCAGATGGGCTGGTTTGCTTTTTCTCTCAGCACTCATTAGCAAGATAGGGTAGAAGAGGCCTGGGATGTGAAGATAAGGGAGAGCCAGTGAACCTACTGGTCCTGGAGGCTGTGCTGGAGGACACGATGCTGAACGGCTGGTTCTGCAGGCAGGGGAGTGGTACAGAATGTCCTGCTGCCATGGGTGAAGCTGGTGCTCCTGACAAGCAGTCCTCCCAGTGTGCTCTCTGCAGGAGGTGTGCGAGCTGCCAGTGCTGTCCGGCTGCACCAGCAAGTCTGGGAGGGCACTGTGCCCCCCAACAGCTCTGTTTGGGGTATGTGGCAAACGAAATTCTCCCCATGGGGATTTCAGCTGCGTTTCAGCAGGCTTTGCACCTGTCCTTAACCCTCAGGGCCTTTGCTATATGCAGCCCCAGCTTCATATCTCTGCAATATGCTTTGAAACCTGAAGCGTTTTCCAGAAGCATTGCCTGTGTGCACTGACATTCGATGTCTGTCCTGCCTTTCGCCTCTCGGTGCTGACATCTCCGTCCTTCTGGCGGGAGGCAGCAAGGTCAGCCCTGTAGGGCTGCTCTGTGGTCCCAGATGGGCCCCTGCTTGCAGTCTAGCCTGCATTCCTGGGAAGGGTCTGTGGCTGCCTCTGGGAATAGCTGTCCTCATGTAGCCAAGACAGATATTGCCGTGTGTGTGGCAGGTGTGGGTATTTTAAGCCATTACAGGGAATTTAGCAGCCTGGGGTGCGTTGTTCTCTGCTTTCCTGCCTGCTGCTAGCTCCAGCTCCTTCCACAGCAGAATGGTCAAAACTACATATGGCGTATGAAATCCAGGCTGGTCGTGGTTCATGCACCACAACCTAAGGCTGCAGTAGCACAGAGCATCTCCAGATCTGAGTCCAGGTTGCTTTCCTAGGATCTCCTGCACCAGCGTTCATGGGTGGTTGCAGTAAAGGCTCTGCCCTTCTCTATGTCTACAGGAAGGGCAGGCTTGCAGGGGCTGTGCTGCTGGACATGGCTCATAGGCTGGCCGGTGTGTGGCTGCTGCCCGCCAGCCTCGCAGCACAGGGAGCCCTGCACTGACTGCTGCAGGCTGCTGGTGAAGCACAGCAGTGTGGGGTCCCTTCACCTCACTCAACCAGACCAGTGAGCTCCATGACCCCTGCTTCCTCTCCACCCTCCTAGCTGCCCTTGGCTCTGGTGTCCACAGACTGATGGTTGCTGCTTGGAGCAAACCAGCCCAGTGAAAAGCTGATTTTCACCCTCTCAGTTCCCAGCTGTGGGAGCTTCACGGGCTGTTTCTCCCATCAAAAAGGCACCATCTCCTGGCACTTCACCTCCTAAGTGGCGAGTGGCAGGAATGTGAGTGATGCAGGAATTGCCATTGCAGTAGTGGGGAACCAAGCATCTGACAAGATGACAGCTCTAAATTTAAGGGCTTGCTGTTGAGCAAGCAAGTGTGCATTACTGTGCCTTTTTGTGACCCAGGTAAGGATAATTTTCCTATCTGAAACAGCAGCTGTGTTGTAACTTGTATAAAGAAACTTCTCCACTAATGAAGAGTGATCGTAAGAGTATAATCTGTCCTGAGGGGACAAGCGAAGCTGGAGAGATGTGGTTCAGGGTAGGGCTCTGATGCTCCACAGGAAACTCAAAAGTTGTCTGTGTCCTTAAAAAATGCACAGGCCTTGCTGTTATTTTAATGTAAATGTCACTGAGAAGAATAGAAAAACTTCAAGAAAAGTCACTTTAAATTATCTAGGGATTAGTATTCTCTGCAAAAACGGAGCCAAAAAAATTATAAATGTAAAGACAGTGCTGTGAAACAGAAGGAGACTGTCTGCAAAAGAGCAGAGCTGGATACATTTTTGTGTGTTATACTGAGTGTGCTTTTAACCCACCTGCATATTTTAAACACATTGACCTTTGTCTCTGCAGTCTTTTTGCTTGCGGAGGTCTAGTTAGATGCTTCTGTATGGCGTGTTATATTAGGAGACATGGGCCAAACCTTGGGGTCAGCAGGGATTATCCAGATAGACCATTCACTTCTCTTCTAGCAGGATTGGTTTAGAACGTGCAGTAGGACACAGGTCAGCTGCTTAGCCAGCAGCAGTGCAAACGTGTTGTCTCAGGGAAGGTGGGTCACTCAATAGCACATTTAACTGGCAGCCTCCTGAACCTGAGTGGATAATACTTCCTGATCTCCTTGTGGTTTTAAAACACGGGAAGAAGTGCCGTGCACTGTAGCCTTGTGGAGGTTTTCAGGGCTCAAAGGTACTCAATGGTGCTACAAATCTGTTTTCCCATCTGGTGACAATGTTATCTGGAGTGCCATGTGCAGGGCGGTGTTACTGGGGGCTTATAAGGACATGAGAGCTGCATACTTCATGACTTCTGGTTTATTGTCCTTCAAGGAATTAAATGCCTAGGACACTTCACTAACATCTAGCATTGCTTGCAGAAAGACATCTCTAGCCAGGGTCCTGTACAAAGAGCTCCCTCAGTCCTGTGCCATAAATCTGTGATGGGGCAATGTGCTACAGCAGATGTGCCACTCTCACATGCGTGGGCCATTATGTGCGCGTAGGATATAAATGGGGGGCCCTGAGAAATCTTTTGAAAGCAGCCATGCTTTAAGCATAAATCTGCAGCTCTGGGGCATTCAGTGTTCCTCAGCCAGGCGGGCTGCAGCATCATGCTTCAGGTGTTCAGTGTTAACGCTTCTTGTTTTCATATCAGGTTCTGTTTCAGCATAAAATTGAGATCCACAAGAGTCCTCTAAGATGTCTTACAGAAAGGAGCTAGAAAAATACCGAGACCTAGATGAAGATCAGATCCTTGGAGCTCTGACAGAGGAGGAGCTCAGGAAGTTAGAGAATGAACTGGAAGAGCTGGATCCTGATGTAAGTAATTTTTAACTGAGATGCTGGGTAGTGAATCTTAGTAATTGTGGGGGTGTGGGCTGGATTAGTAATCTGTATTTCGGTAGGATCCTTTGCAGAGCCTGTACTTGGTGCAAGAGTGGAAGAGACTGGCTGCAGATGCGCAGAAGAATTTTTTTCCATTGGAAGCGCAGTCTACATGTGTGTCTTTGTTTCTGTTTTCCTGCCCTTTCCCGATGTGACGAGCAACTGTGACTTGCAGCACCAATACAAGCCAGTGCTGGTGCAGGGCAATAATCCTGTGGAAAATGGATCTGTTTCTGACCGGGCCACCTTGGAGGGAATGTTTTGCGGGTTGCTTGGTTTGAGGGTTTTCTGGGGCTTTTTTGGTGTTTTGGGTTTGAGGGTTTTTGTAACAAACTTCAAATGGTCTGTCTTTTCCTGCATTTAGGCAGAAACCCAAATCCCAGAGTTCTGCAAAGTGGGACAGTTTATTTTTAGCAGCCTCCTAACATCAGCAGGAGCTGCACATACGCAAACATGGGGTCTGCTGATGCCAAGCTGGTGAAAGGTTTTTGGAGCCAGCACTGTCCTGTTGCAGGGGATGTGCAGAGCCAACTGGCAGGCCTCTGGCTTACAGCAGTGTTACTCGAGGAGCTTGGGCACTGCCAAGTGAGAAATTGTTCCTGCAACCTGCAGTTAGTGTTTCTGGAGTAAATGATGGGCAGTGTAGATTGCATCATCAGTATTTTTAATTGCAATGCAGGAAAATATTTGAGAGCTGGCAAGCTAGCTCTCAGGATTAAGCGTTTGGTCTGGTTACAGCTACCTCAGAAGACACAGAGTCAGGCAGCATTCTGTGAAAGATGCAGAAAGGTAAAATAATTATGGACATCTGTCAGTGCAGGTGTAGTCTGCTTGAAGATTGCATGGTTGCCTCTCACAGCATGAAGCCTGAGGAAGCGAGCTGTCTCCTGTGCCTCCCTGCTTGTGCAGTTCACATACTTCTCTGTTGCCCTCCAAGGTTGCCTGGGTCTAACTGCTTCCTATTAGTAATTTTCCTTTCCAGGCTTTTCACTGATACAGATATAAATTATAATGAACTACTTTCATCAGGAAGGCATGGAAAAATCAGTGTGTTGTTCATCATCACCTTGAATGTCTTAAAAAGTAAACGTTGACATCTATCCAGTAAAGCTTTAAAGAACATGCTTAGTGTCAAATCTGGGAATAGTCTTACTGCATTAAGGCTGTTCTATATTTAAATATAAGCAGGTGTTTACGTGCTGTATGTGTCAGGCACGAACCAGCTTCCCATGGTGGCTTATGTGACTAAATAACAAGGAGGAAGCTTGAAAAAGGGCTGAGGTTCACAGGGGTTTTGCTCTGCAACCAAGTGACCTCTGTGAGACCGTCTCTGTAGCTTTGTCATGGATCATGAAAGGCAGAAGAGACCACCACAACTCTCTGGTCTGCTCTGTGAAAGGTCATGAGAATTAACTGATTCTTGTTGGGACACATGAGACATTGTTGGCACTTGGACGGACTCATGTAGTGGGGAGAAGATGGCTGAGAGCCTCCAGAAAGAAAGGGCTGGACCTGACATTGCAGAGAAACATCGTCTTGGCAGTGTTTGAAATTGAATGGGGGAAGGAGCATCACATGTCTTGGATGCTGTGGGAATCAGTGGGGCTGGATGAAGATAATCTTTGAGACAAGGAGAAGCAAATTGTCCGGCAGCATGGAAGAAGGATGGTGCAATGAAGGAAGTGTAGAGGGGAGAGTGTTTGATGGATGGGGACTGTGGCCTGCAGAGATAACCTGTGTTTCTCACCTCCATGTCTAGAATGCACTGTTGCCGGCAGGGCTCAGGCAACGGGATCAGACGCAAAAGCCACCAACTGGCCCATTCAAAAGGGAGGAACTCATGGCCCACCTAGAAAAACAGGCAAAGGATGTTAAAGACAGAGAAGACCTGGTTCCTTTCACAGGCGAAAAGAGAGGTATGGTCATCCTTTGCACACCATGCTGGGTATGTCACGATGAAGGCATGGTGGGTGCACAGCAGAAGGGTTGTGTCTGACCTGTGTTGATAAAACTGACTACTGGGGTGGTGAATCTGCACTCTCTTCTGTCTAGCCCCAGCCCAGACTGGCTGATAAACTGCGATGTGCCCAAGAGGTCCCTGTGCTTCCTGGTTTGGGCACTGCCTGATACGTTGTTAAGTGCTGGACAGAAGTTGTACCACTGCGCAGCCTCTACCCATCCCCATGCCACTGCACCAGTGTCAGGCTGGGGGAAAGAAATCATCTTCCGTCCTCTCCCATTTCTCCTCTGCCCTGTTCTCCTGTGAGCTCCTCATGTTGTGCTCCACGTTTCACTATTGACTTTCACACTCCATCCCAACACTGTGAGCTTCTCACCATAGAGAAACTCTACAGCTCTCCACAGCTGTGATGAGTCCCAACAGTTCCCATCTAGTTTTCATCACCTCTGGACAATCCCATTTTTATTTCCCAGTCTCCTGCAGGTTGCTTGCTTCTGTCTCCCTGCACCGTACCCTGCGGCAGCTGCTGCACTCCTGCTCTGCACGGCCCTGAGACCTGTGAACAAGGGTTTTCCTCTGCCCCATTTCTTTCCTCTCCTTCTGGCATCTTTTCCTGTTCTCCTCGTATATGACCCATTATCCGAGTGGGTCATATACGACCCATTTCCTGTTCCGTTAGAACTCTGAATATCATCTGACATGGGATATGGCCTGGTTAATCCCTTCCTCTGCATTCCAGGAGCTTCTCAGCACATTTTTTCAGCTGTTTTGTCTCTCTCTGTACCATGATTCCCCTGCAGTAGATCTAGTTGTCCACTGTTCATGCTAATGGTTGCCCTGTATGAAAAAAGAAGTGCATGAAAATGTGGGCATATGAGCATGTTTCCTAACAGAGGTCATCCTGAAAGGTGCCTCCTTACTGACTCCCACGGCTCTCTTAAAAAAGAGTTTGTGTTGAATCTGTTTATTTAATAAAACATGAGGTGGTATTTTCGGTTTTGAAAAAACAAGTAGTGCGTGAGAGAAGTAAATGAGTAAATTGAGTGCTACCATGAAGACTGGCTTGGTACCTTTCACATGTGCCCCAGTCCACTGCTGCTTACCCACCTGTCTTGCCTAGAAGGTAGAAGCAGTGTTCTGCAGGGGACAGAGGTATTTCAGTCCCCATCTGAGTCTGCAGCATCCTACTTCAGTCTGTTGTGATCTCAGATGTATTAAACATATTTTCATTTGTAACAAGCTGTTGTGAGAAGACACTACCTACACTGACTGTGAGCCAGAGATGGTAAATTACATATTCACAGCTGTGATGAAACTGTAAATAAATCACCACATTGCAGTTTGGAGGGTGATTTACTAGTCTGCCATGGGAGTTGCTCTCCCTGGCCGTGCTGCTGGGCAGGGTGGGAGTTGGGGTGTGCAGACACACTGTGTTATGATGTAAAATGTCATGCATTGTTATCATCATGCATGCACCATTTAATTTAAAGTTCCATCTTGTAACAAAGCATGACTGAGATACAAAACTTTCTGAAACTTAGAAATTAACTTAAATTAGGTAATTAAAATTAAACTAGATTTAACCCCCAGAAATTTTGATGACACTGAGGTGTCAGAAGGAGTTATTGCATGACAACAGAATTGTTTGCCCTGTTTCTCTTGTTCCGTGCTGGTGTTGCACACACACGATGGTACATACAGTTTGCCCAGCTGTGCATCTGGTGGGACAGGGGTTCCAGATCTCCACACCAAGCCAGAGCAGACGTTTTGCTGCCGAGTACCCAGAAGATGCCTGACTGTGCAGGCACATGACATCCTGCCTATTTTTGCAAGAGCAGCTGTGTCCCGGGAGACAGATTCCTGCACTCTGTCAGAACGGCAACACACAGGCAGGAGATGGGAGCAAAAGGCTGTTTATGGCAGCCTCCATTTTGTCCCAGGGGAGCCTGAGGTGCAGTTGCTTCTTCCTTGAGGCTAAATTTAGCCCCTTTCTGCATATCCCTGAGCAACAGGATTGTTTCTCCCCTTTGGTGCTGCTGACTCTGGTTTCAGAGAGGTGACAAAAATAGTCCTGGCTGGCATGCTAGGCCAGGCCTTTTGCACTCGCTATCACTGCAGTGATCCAGGACTATTTTAGGGGAGGGGACTGCTCAAAATGTTCCAAGATCCCTCCTACCCCTGTCCCAGCAATGCTGAATTCACCCAGCAGACTGCTCCCTGCCGTGGTGTGTTAAAACATCACAAGCCTCTCTCTTTTCTTTTGAGCAGTCAGAGGTGGATGCCATGTTGTGAAATGTCAGATCTGACCCTTTCTGCCTCTGAGAAGAATCTCCTGCCCATTGGCAGCGTTCGCAGCGAGGAGCTGGGAGCAGCTGTGCAGGGCCATCAACCCTGTCCATTGCCCCATGCCTCCTGGGCTGCAGCCAGCTCCAGCAGAGAAAGAGCCATGGCTTGCCCAGTGCTCACCATGGGCAATGGGATGGGGGCCTGGCAGGGAGCTGACGGCATTCAAAGCTCTAGGCTCCTGCCCGTGTGGGCGCACCCCTTAGGAAAAGGCCATGAGCGAGCAGCTAAGATGACAGCTTTGCATTACCAGCTGGACCTGTAGATTTGTGCCTTTGAATTGTAGGGAATAGGTCTGTTCTTTGGCCTTTTACTGTCCAGAGAGATAAAGCACAGGGGTCTCCATCTGGCATGCCCTTTGCAGCAGGGTTGAGCTAGACCAGCTATCCTAGGCCTGCTCCTTCTTTCATCCCATGCATTCACTGAACTGCTCTCTCTGCCTGCTGCCAGAGGCCTCCACCACCTCCTTTCCACCCTCTTTTGACTAATGTGCCATCTGCCCTGCCAATGTGCACTTGGAGTTAGCAGCAAGAGTGCTCGGTGACAGGACTGATCCTGCACGGTGCTGGGTCCAGTCTACTGGCCTCTCTTGAGTGCTTGCTAACCTGCACCCCTTTTGTGCAGCCTTCAGAGAAGTGAAGACCTGCAGGGTCAGGCTATGCATGGTGTTCTGAGTGCTGTGCTGTGAGCAGCCATGATCATGTAGCGAGGTGCTGTTGGGTTTCCGTAGATGCCGTGCTGGTGGAAGGGCTCAGCTCTGCAGCTGTTGGGCAGGTGCCTCTCTGTTCGTGCTGCAGCGGGACTCAGACCAAGCTGATGGAAAGGCATTCAGTGTCTCCTGATTTTTGTCTTGTGCCCCCTCTGTCCGTTCTACTTTTCAAATCTCACAACATGGAAACACGTCTGCACAGGTAGCTGTGAACCGGGTGCTGTAGCTATACTGAGAGTGACCTCACTTTGCGTTTATAGGGAAAGCTTGGATTCCCAAGCAGAAGCCAATGGATCCTGTTTTGGAAAGTGTGACTCTGGAGCCGGAACTGGAGGAAGCCCTTGCTAATGCCTCTGATGCAGAGCTCTGTGATATTGCTGGTAAAATAATTGCACAGTAATTGGGGGTTCAAATTGTTCAACTACTAGGGGTTATTTTGTTCTTTTGTGGGAAATGAGCTATTACACTTTTTTCTGTTTATCTAAATGCTGCCAGTTCTGACAGAATTAATTTATTTGTTAAAAGAAGTTACTCAGCCTATGTGATTTAATCAGGAGTGTGGACCAAAGCTGAGGAGGGAGAAGAAAGCTTTATCAAGGGAACAGTGTGTGGTTTGATCTCTTCCTTTGCCTCTGCCACTGACTTGCTAATTCCAGCCTGTACATTCAAGAGCACAGCTTTCTTCAAACCAAATCTTAGGAAACAGTCACGCAGACCCAGTGAGAATGCGGATTTCTTGTGCAACCTGTTAAAGGATCTGTCAGGTTATAGAAGTCTTTCAGTGGACACTCAGGCCTGATGGTTGTTAAGGAGCTTTTTCAACATATTTTAAGTGGTGGATTTCTTGTGATTTGTGTGGTCAGTCAGCCAGATGACAATATTGGTATCTTGCTGAAGCCCATGGTGTGGTCTTAGCTCTGTGCTTGGGATAGGACATGCCTTGGCCAAAGGAGCATGTGGGTGCCCCACGGTGCTTTACTAAGGTCGCACGTGGTCTGCTGGTCCAGCAGTCAGTGAATATTTCACTGATACTGGCTGCTTCTTCCAGTTTTGTCTCCTTCAGGTTTCCGTACTCCCTAGCAGTATCCTCCTTGCTAGAACTCTGTAAGAAAGTCTGTAGAATAACTGCACCTACTAGACATCTTCTACCTAACCATACCACATTTTGGCTTAGAAATGTGTTTTTGCATTAAGGCTCCCAAACATAAGTACCCTGGCCAAGCATTGCATCTCCAAGTTTTGCTTTTTTACTGTTAATCCTAGAGTCCTATAAAGCCCTGTCCTATAAAATCTGCCTTTCTAAGCTGTAGATCTGTGCAGCAATTACTGTCACAGGGAAATGCTGTTCAGGGCAGCTTGTTCTACAGTTGCTGGGAGAATACAGCAGGAGTACTGATGTGCCACAAGCTGTGCTGAAATCTCAATATTGACAGTGACAGCCTTGTTCCTGCCTGCTTAGCAGGGCTCATTTAGCAGGAGCTGGTTTTGCTCCTGCCTGTTTAGCAGGGATCATTGTGAGCTGTGGTGTGTTGGAGCCCTTCCTTGGCAAGGCCAGGAGGGTGGCTTGCAGTAGCCGTGGAAGGGCTCCTCATCTTTGGTCAGGTGAGGGAGACAGAAATGGGGTGCCTTCATTCTGCTTGAGTTCCCTTGGAGAATGCACCGTAAGCACCAGACTTAGAAACAGTGAGTCCCTCTTGTCTACCAGCACAAACTTGAGCCCCCAAAACCTGTGGTCATGACAGCAGATCCTTGCCTCTCTCTGCAGTCCAGACACTCACACTCCTGGCTGCTGGGGAGATTTAATTGTCATTGTCCAAATAAGCTGTGATTTGGGGAGTATCTGTGTTCCTGAAATGCTGATCCTGCAAATTACATTTCCGAGCTGTGTTGCACCCCACATCTGTGGTGCAAAAAAAATCCCATCTGTGAGAAAATGACGGAGAAGAGGGCCAGCTAAAATACAAACAAGCAAACTCGAAGTACCTAGCCTCACTCAGACTTTCAGATGGATACTGCTTGGGTCTGTGAGATCCAGTTGGGAATGTCCTGGGGCCCATGGAGAAGTTCACTGACGCACTTTGCTGCTGGCTGTCCAGCCTGTGCCACCCAGACACAGAGTCACAATGAGCTGTCACCATAACAGGTCCTATTTATGTGCTGGGCTTCAAGGATACTTTTCTCCTGCAAATTCCAGCACTTCTTGGCCAAAGCAACACAACATGGTGACAGACTGGTGCCTACAAGCCTAAGAAGTGCCTTTGTGGTGGCATGCTTGGATTTTAGGGAGAAATTTATTATTTTCGCAGCTGCATTATTCAGAGGTCAAGACTTGTTCAAATGTGTCTGTTTTAACAAGTATTTGTGTGTCTGCATTTTTCTTTAGAAAGTCATATAGCTATTAAAAAAAAAGTTGTTGATTGAAAAGTCAGGTTTTTTTCAAATGTCATCTTTCTGTCTGCAGCAGAGTTACTTTTAGAAACAAACTTTTTGCCCAGAAGTTCCTAAGGCACTGACTTCTTACTGGTTATTTGCAGCTGCCAGAAATGTCACCAGGGCCCCAGACATGGTTCAATTTGCATTTGCTTATTGGCTTTGCAGTCTTGAGCCTGGGAGACACAAACGGGCTGACTTTGGTTTTTGGGCTCTTACAGCATTTGAACTGTGTTCATATCACCACTCTCTACATTTTGACCAAGCCAGCAGAGCTTTAGCTTCTCAGTGCTGCCTTCCAAACGTGCCAAGTTCCCTGCCCCAGCGTCCTGTGAGTGGAAACACCATGTGCATTGCCACATTTCGGGTGACAGTCACCTCCTGTGTTGCTGCCTTGGGGTTGGTTTGGCTCCATGTGGGGCACAGCTCATCTCCAAAACCGGGCTGTGGAATTGTGTGGCACATGCCCAGTGAGCAAGGGTGACAAAGATGTGCAGGCTCCTGCTGGACTGGGCCCCTTATACTAAAGCTTACCAATGGCATTTTTTTGAGTTTTTTACTGTCTTCTCATTATTTTTGTGTGATGCTGAGTCAGATAGGCTACTGGGAAGCCTTTAATGTTTGTTTGTTGTCCACAAGATGATGTTCCTCTTCTCCTGGGGATCAAGCTACATTGGAATAAAGAAGGGGGCACTTTTGAGCACTGTTGTATATTTATATACTAAAAGGGGACTTTGTCCTACCTTTGTACGTTTGTCTATGCTTGCACAGGGAAAGGTGCTGTGCTGTGAACTCCCATCCCAGGCAGCATCTGTGTCTTTTCCTGGCTCTGGAGCCTACAATAAGTCATGTTCTCCTTTTCGTTCTCTGTAGCCATCCTTGGCATGCACACCTTGATGAGTAACCAGCAGTACTATGAGGCACTGGGGAGCAGCACCATCGTGAACAAAGAAGGGCTCAACAGTAAGTGATTTGTGTTAGTAGGTTCCAGTATTTGGCTTGGAAGCTGCTAGCAGAGGCAAAATGGTAATTACTTTTAGGCTGAGGGTTAGAGCTGTGCAGCCTGTGATTGCTGGGGCCATCTCTGGTGCATCCTTGCCCTGTGCCAGCCAGTGCAGTCTCAGCCACTTCCCTGGTGCCATTGGGATCCGGTGCAGCCCAGGGGACACCCCCATGCAGGCAGCGTGCCTTCTGTCACCCAGATTTGGACCTTGACAGCACATAACAGCAGGCACTGGCTGTCCTGTGCTGGATGCCCCCAGTGGAGGGGCCTCTCACCTTGTGGCTGTTTGTCAGGTCTTGCTTCCATCTCCCATGCTTCCATCTGTCCACTTCTGGAAGAGGAGGAACACACTTAAAGAAAAGGTAATGCTACTCAGGATGCTTTTTTTTCACATCTTGCTTTTCACTTGCAGGTGTGATTAAGCCCACACAGTACAAACCAGTTCCTGATGAGGAACCAAACTCAACAGACGTGGAGGAAACTCTGAAACGAATACAAAGCAATGATCCTGACCTTGAGGAAGTCAACCTTAACAATATTATGGTATTTGCTCCTTTCTACCCTTCTCTCTTAGTAACAAGACTAAGAGTCTGATACACAGAAGGCAGACACTGAGTCTGTTTTGCTGCACAGATCAGTATCTTAACACTGAGTGTAGCCAGACAAGAAACAGCAGCGCTTCCCATCTCCACTGTGGGCAGTGGAATGGATTGTTACCTGCTCTGGAACAAAGGTCTGGGGTTGGTAGCACAAGGACTCCTCTAAGTGCCTGAAAAAATGGAGCTGTGTTGAGGGTAGTTCGGGGACACCCAAAACTGGCTGTCTGCTTAAAGCCATTTTAGGTTGCTTTAATGATTTAGACAGGCATTTTTGGTGGAGGGGATGCTGATATATATTATAAGATGGTGGGAGGAAAAAAGGCTTCATAATCCAGATGCTTGCTATGAAAATAAAAAGAAGCCACCCTTCTTGCAGGTGGCTCTGTCCATCTCCCACCCATCCCTTCTGTAGAGCTCTTTTACTTCTTGTAGAGAGCAAATCAGGACATAGCACCACTTCTTGTGTTGCCTTTGGGACACATACACACACTAAAAAACAGAGTTTCTATTTCATGGCGTGAAACATGTTCAATGATGATGTAACTAAACAGCAAGAACATGGTTAACTGCATGTGCACATGAACTACATTTTTGCCACGCTACCTGCACCTTTCTAAAACAAAAATATTTTTACTTTCATGTATTTGATTCAGGCTAGTGACCCTGTCCCTTAAGAACACAAGGCTGAGGATCTGGCAGGCAGGCACTATTTTTGTGTGTTGAACTCATGACTTTGGGATGGGGTTTGGAGAACTGGGGAGTGACAGTGGAGATTCTAAGCTGCTGGGTGCTGTGTTATCGCTCTGCAGATGATGTTGAGTATAGATGATTCCACATGGTGGGATCCAAATGGCGTGGCAAGAAGTCCAAGGTGAGGATGCCACTTAAAATTTTAGGTGAAAATTTGCTCATCTGAAAAGGGTATCTAAAGTTCTTTCTAAGTGAAAAATACTCATTTTGAAGGAACTCAGAAAAGGCAGCATGGATTTTTTTTCTGGGTTGAGACATAGCATGGCAAATGTTAGCCTGTAAGATGTTGTATAAAGCAGTCAGAGGTGTCTGTGACTTGTGTTACAAGGAGATCATTTCAGGCCTTTCTTGATCAGTTCCTGTAGGTGGAAATTTTCTGAACGTGACGTGAATGTTTCTCAGTGCTGTCGTTCGTATCAGAGAGTGCAGGAACAATGCTTTGTAGGCTCATGGATCCTGGTTACAAGCATCCCCACAACGCCTGTGTTCCTAGGTAGCTGAGTTTCTAGGGAATTAAAGAGCAGAGATGTGGCTTCAAATAAAGGCAGTGAGCTTTCAGCAGCCTACAAAATAGGATGAAGACAGTGCCATGTTCCTTAGAACATGCTGGTTCTAGCAAGAGAACTTGTAAAAACATTTATCAACCCTTTCCTGAATTAGTTCAGTGCATTTGGTGATTTGACCTTGATGAGAAGTTAAAAGTATCTTTTAAATGTATTGCATATTCATTGCATACAGATGATGTCCTAACACATGCTTTCTGCATTTCTTGTCACAGAATATTCCCATACCAACTTTAAAAGCTTTTGCAGAAGCACTGAAAAACAACACGTATGTGAAGAAGTTCAGCATAGTTGGGACACGGAGCAATGATCCTGTTGCTTTTGTAAGTACTGTGAGCTCATCGTCCCAGTGTTGTGACAGGAGCTGTTCTCGGGCAAGGTATTTTCAGCACTATTGACTGACTGTTTCAGCACCTTGTGTCGGGTTTGGCACATTCCACACCTCTGGCTGTTTGGTGCACGTGCTTCAGTTTCAGGAGCACTAGTGGAGTGCTACAGACAGGCTTTGGTTCCTTCACTTCATTTTTTCATCTGTGGAGATTTCAGGGTGCAGTCCTTTAATCCATGCAGTCTCATATTTGTCCTCTAGGATCCCCTGGAAAAGGAGCATGAGACAAGAACCAGTGTCCTAGTGGCATTTTCTAGAAGCAGTTTGTCTCTCTCTCTGGAGATTTGTTTCTGTTGGTACAAAGGTGTGCACACCTGCTGCTACCCTCACACGTCTGCTCCAGCTATCTCTCCTATATCCTTTGTGCAGACGTGTGCAGAAGCAGGACTCTGCGTCTCCTCATGCGTGGCCTCTGTAGGTGATAATGGGAATTTCTGGCTGCTGTGAGTGATCTTAAATATCAGTGGCAAAGCAGAGAGGAACTGGCCGTTCTGGCTGGCCTTTGTGCTGCCTTCCAGGCTACATCTTTGTATCCTACTCCAGCACCACTGCAGTCAGTTTTTGCTCTTAGTCACCCAGGTTACCCCTGCCTACCTCCACAAACACACACATGTGCACACCACTTTCCTGCTAGAAAAATAAACTTTCTGGAGAGCAAGTACTGCCTTTAAATTATTTCAAGCACTCTGGACTGGGGAGAAAGCCTGTGCAGGCAGGACAGGTGCAGTCTGAGAGCTTGAGGGGTGCTGTGCTGGGCTAGGAGAGCTGTGGGGCTAAGTGCTGTGGGTGCGGGTCAGCTCTGCCATGTGGGCATCACCTTCTGATCCTTCTGTTTCATGGTGTAGATGGACCCTCCCTTGCAGTTTGTATGAAGTGCCATGATGTGATCAGGTCTGGGACATTATGAGCGTTCCAGCCACTTCTGGTCTCACCCACTAAGGGAAGCAAAAATTATTAATATGGTTGTGATGCTGCTTGGGAGGACACCTTGGATGTGGAGCAACCCTTGTTGTTCGAGACAGATGCTCCTCTCTCTGCGTGTTGTAATGGAAAGCATCTCAACCGTGTGCAGTACAGGCAGGGACTCATCAGAACGGAGGCCAGGCCAGTGCAGGCCAGCATCCTTGTCAGGACCATGCTGGCTTTAGAAGAAGGGTGGATGAAGCTGTCACAGGGCAGCTGTAGGTGTGGACTGTCACCTTTTGGGGTAGCCCCAAGTGTTTGTCCCTGCGAGGTTTTGCTGTGGCCTCCAGCATGCTCATGTTCAAGAGTCCCCCTGCAACAGCAGGGAACCTCTTCACTTCACAAAGAGCACTTCCACCTGGTGGCAGTGCAACTGCTTAGATGTTTCATGTGGGATCCTCCCAGAGTCTTCTGGAGGTGAGGGGAGCTGAAGCCCTGCTTCTCTGCAGTGCTCTGCCCCTGCCTGTCTGACTGGGAGCTCTTCCTGCCCTCCTCTGTCCACAGGCCCTGGCAGAAATGCTGAAGGTCAATAACACTCTGAAGAGCCTGAATGTGGAGTCAAACTTCATTTCCGGGTCAGGGATCATGGCTATTGTCGAAGCACTCGAGGGCAACACGTCGCTTGTGGAGCTGCGCATTGACAACCAGGTAAAGCGTGTGTGGGTGACAGCTCATCAGGTGAACCAAGGCCTGCATGTGGGGAGCCGGGTGTGTCATGATACCGAGGCTGGGGCAAGTGTAGCTCCCCGAGAAATCCAGCGCTTGAAGCAGCTGAGCTGTGGGGAACTTGGGAGACAGCTGGCTGGGAGACCAAAATCCTGGTTTCTTCAGATGTCCCTTAGCTGCTAATCTGTCCAAGAAATAGTCTTTGGGCAAAAGGAGTCATGGGAATGTCTGCAGGAGGAGTTGGAGCCACTCAGTTGTAGCGTGTGTACAGGAACAGGCTTGCAATTTGTTTTATCAGCTCCAAGTCAGAAATGTCAAATGAATAACAGGTCCAGAGAAAGATCTGCAGTCTCCACCCCTTCCCTCTAAGTGCTTGCTCTGAATCACCCTCTAGCCTGAACAGCTTGCTTTTCTGTTTTCTGTTTTGGAAAGAGTCAGCCCTTGGGCAACAAAGTAGAAATGGAAATTGCGAATATATTGGAAAAGAACACCTCCCTCCTGAAGTTCGGGTACCATTTCACTCAGCAAGGTCCCCGGCTTCGCGCCTCCAATGCCATGATGAGTAACAACGACCTGGGTGAGTCAGGCTGGCTGCAAGCTGGGAAGCATGGGAAGGTCCTTTGGGCAGTTCCTGGTGGGATTAGGGCAGAACTGCTCATGTTAAAGATGTGTATGAATTAGAATGTGCGTCTTGAAGGGCCTGATGATGCTTTGCCCCTCAAGGAGGAGGGCAGCCTTCACCAGCTGGTTCCTTAATGCAGCTGCTGTCAGCCACGCAGTGTTTTTTGCAGTAACAGTGGGAATTGTTGGGAAAGAGCAAGAGCTGCTAATGTAGTTCAGTACAGCTTGTGATACAGCACGTGGCACACGGGTTATGAGCTGCTAGCATTTTGTGGTTCCTGCCAACTGCTTGTATTCCTCCGGCTTCATTCCGACTTTAACAAGGAGATGAAAAGTAGTAGAGTTGAACTTCGACAGCAGTAAGACTTGGCCCATCCCCTTCAGCAAAATAAATTGGAACTGTTTCTAGGGATATGTGGGAAGCCACGTGGCTTTCCGTTATCTACATACCCTCAATGAAATAATCAGAAGTGCTTGTGAAGCAAAATGCGGGAAAGTCTGCGAACTGCCATTTCAGCCAAAGTACGTGGCAGAGGCTTTCCACTGCTTGGCTACAAGCTGCTCTAGAGCACAGGAAACCGGGCCAGCAGAGCAGTGCTGAATGCAGCTAACACACCCACCACACTGTGCTCAGCAGCTGTCACAGCTAGGCAGATGATAAATTTGTTGTGTTTTCAAGACAAATGAAAAAAATCCATCTTGCTTTAGCTGGTACTGTGCTCATCGGAAGCACAGCCAAGCACAGGGGTATGTGCCAGTTCTTCAAGGGATTTCACCGAATACTCAGTGTTCACTGGGTTCACTGGGTATCTGTTCTGCCTGTGGTTGCATTCCTGGTCACTCAAGCACTGCACTGGGAAAGACTTGCTTTCTGTCCTTCGGAACAGAGCATGATTTTTAATGACTCTGCAGCATCTGGCAAAGTAATCAGCTCGAAGATTTAAAATCTAGTATTTTGATTGTTCCTGCTGTTAAGGGAATGAATTCTCAACTTGCCTTCCGTAAGAGTTGTGTATTTTGCCTCTTTGACCACTAAGATCTGCGGTTTTTGTCTGATTTGGTCGTTTGCAGCTCGCATTCATCGGTCTGGTGGTCTCTGGCAATAGCATCTCAGCTCTGCACCTGGACAATGTATAAGTAAAGAAAAACTTTATTTTCCTCCCTGTCAGCAATAGCCCTCTGCTTCTGTGCTCCACTCCAGTGTTCTTGCCTATCAGCTGATGGTACCAGAACATGGTTTTGGTGCCATAGCTTCTGTTCCCTAAGATGCTCTGTGTGAACCGACTGTGAAGGCTTTTATATTAATCCTCATGAGCTAACCTCTGCATTCTCATTATACATTTCTGTTTCATTTTTTTTTGCACAGACTTTCTTGAAAAGTCATGAGTGTAGGTGTCAAGAGGTGTAAATCAAGTTTTAAGACTAGATATGAGACTGTTTTGACCATGTTAACCATGATCAGAGGACTGGAGCCCAATGGCTTAGGATAAGAAGAGGTTTTTTTAAATTTTTTTTTAATTTGAAAAGGCAGATTTTTAATTTGAAAAACTAGCAAAGGAAAACTGTGACATCTGTTTCCTGCTGTCTCTACATCAGTCAGATGATACACTGGCTAAAGTCCAGTTACAAAGACAAACTGTGAAATATAATTAACTAAAGAATAAGGGAGCTAAGGCTGCGAAGTAGCTTCGGGCCTTAAAAACTCATAGGGAGAGAAACCTCGTCTTCCTTGATGTTACTGTGTAAGGCTGTGTCTGCTGCTTAAAGCAGGAATTCAGAAGCTGATACTATCCTATTTCTTTTCTGGCAGAAAGTACGTATCTCAGCTCCTTCTACAGCTGCTGTTAAGGCAAGCGTGCCATCCACGTTCTCCCATTGCCATGACTGACTCCTCTTTCTCCTCTTTTTCAGTGAGGAAGAGAAGACTTGCAGAGGTGAATGGGCCTATTTTTCCCAAGTGCAGAACTGGAGTGTAGTTCCTGGCTATGAAGGTCTTTCCGGTGATCTGTGCTACACTGTGGAAATCTAAAGGCAATAAGTGCCTTGACAGAGTATTCGTGGTACCTCTGTTCTGTTTTATGCACTAACAGTTGAAGTTAAATAGTGGCTGTAGTTTTTATGAAGATTTTATCCAGTAGGACTGTTGATGTTTTCTGTAGAGTTGGAAACTATTCAAGCCAACGTGTCAATTTTATGCAACCTCAGTTTAGAGTACAATCCAGTGTTAAAGGGGATTAATTTTTCTATAAACTTTCTGCACGTTGTTTCATGAAGTTAGGATGTGGTATGCATGAGTGAAAGATACGGTTGTTTCACACAAATTATAGAAGTATTAAAAAAATACTTTATTTTTTTTTTCAAAGTTGATCTCAAGTAACTACAGAGGAGTAACTAGTTTAACAAGCACTTCTAACATCTGGAAACATGGCTAATTTCAAGAACTGTGAATTACAACTTTTTATCAACATTTGCTGAATCACTTAATTGGAGATACTGTTTCAAATGTATCCCAATGCTTCTTGGAAAAAACTGATCTTCACCCCCTGATTGGAACTTAAGGCCACCAAATATTAAACAGAGTGTCAGGAATAGAGTGGTTTAGATGGGTCAATATCCTTCAATCCTATGCACATAATGATGCAAATCCTAACCCCCAGAGATGGCCAAACTAATAGGCAAATGAGAACCTTCTCTTCTACTCCCCACTCCTTTCAGTTTCCTAATGTTAAAAGTGTTTGTCCAGATATTCACTGGAGACAGGTCAAATTCTCTCTCTTTGCTGTTTTGTCTAGATGCCCGTGTCCATTAATTAAATTTTGTTCTGCTAGGAATTATTTCTTTTACTGCTGTTCCTTATGTCCACATAAATGCAAGAATAAATGTTGTGCCCTAGAAAAGCTGTGAAGTGAAATACCCCAAATCTGAATTTACACTAGATATGATCGCACAGCTTTTTGTCAGTCTACAGTCATCATCTCACCTGGGAGAAATTCTCCACAGGCTTGTGTATCTCCCAGACCTGCAGTGGACTGGACCCAGCAGATCCAAAACTCCCACTGTTAACGTGGGTGGGATCCTGCTCAGTAGGAAGTCTCCGTGGAAGACGTCTTGCTGTACTGAAACCTTAATCTTGGGCGGATGACACATCCTAGAAGATGTTCTCTCTTGCTAGAAATCTGCCTTTAAATGTCTGTTAGAGAGTGATGTTTTTCAGACTTTTATGTAAATTCTAGCAAAAGTCCCACAGATTTCTTCAGAGCTTGTGCACAAACACCACTGATAATTTAGCTCTGACTAGCAAAGCAGAGAAACGCTGTTTAGCAATGTACGAAACACACTTGTTGCTCTTCAAATCTTAATAAATGTGCCCATGGTGTCATATAAAATGCTTCACTATAGCTTTTTTCCTCCACTGTGCAAGTTCTGTATGAGAAAATTAATGTGAAAGAAAAATACCTGAAAACATATTAAAATCAAAAAACCTGGAAGATTTAAGAAAGTACTTTCTTCTGTGTGCACTTTGAAGACTTTGAAATGACCAACTACATCATCAAATCAGAGCCACACAGTTTCAGCGGAGCCATTCATTCAGATTTGCATGACACAGGCTCAGCTCTCCCCTTGGTTTCAGAATGTAAATGAATCTTATCCTGGAAAATCCTGGTGGTACTAAGAAATACCGACATGCAAGGAGATGCATCTGCAGACCACGGAGCACTACCACGGATACTACTACAGCTCTCAAAAAAAAAAAAAAAAAAGAAAAGATAAGAACTTTGTCCTGTGTTTCACTGTAGCAGCATCCAAATTAACCATGCAGCCCAAAGGTATATTAAGCTGTCAAGATCATTCCAGGTTCCTCGGCTGATCTCACAGAGCTGTTTTGCTGCAGGATGCATCTGATAGCTGTGGGTGGTGCGGCAGAGACAGGCGGTGCTGAGGCATCAGGCCATGTGGTGAAAGGCTTTAAGTTGTGCAGCAATGAAGCTACAAAATGGTGATACTTAGTAGCAAATGTATCCCTGTTTGGCCCAGCAGCTCTCCAGCAAAAGGGAAGAAAAACCATCTGATGACTGCAGCATCTGGCAGTCATAGCCTACCCGGCTGAAAACTCTTCCCTCTCCTCGCACTCATGTGCCTTCTCTCAGGCATTACTACTGAGATGCCTGGATGCCACCACACAGCTTTTCACACGTCAAGTCCTTATTTGTATAAATTCAACAAAACTAACCCAGAAAACAGGATAGAGAGCCCCTTATGGGCTAGCTTGCAAGAAGCAGGCTGAGTGGAGCCTTAGCCCCCTCTCTGCTCTCTGCAGCAGAGGTAACATGGCTTTTTGGGACTCCATCTGTACATCTCAAATCCTTCTCCCTTGCCTTAGTGCAGCAAGGATCAGAAGAGGGCTCGTGGCTCCCCTCTGCCTTTGAGGTAGAATCTCCAGCTGCGAGGAGCTCTCAGGAGAACTGTACCTTTTAGCCAGGTCTACCACGTGGCAGACTAGCTAGGTTTCAGTGTTTATTTCTGCAGAATTAAGCACCTCCAACAAAACGTGTATTTGTGTATTACTTAAAAAATTATCATGGAAGCACTAAAGGTTATTTATCATATGTGTTTCAAAAGTTTACATATAAAATATGTTGCCATCCTGTACTGGTAAGTGATACAGAAACAGCATTACAAATTGATTAGTGTTCCAGACCTGCTGATAAGACTGAATTACCAAACTGTGTTCTTTTTAGCCAAGGAAAGATCAGGAGGAAGATCATGAGGGACTTCCCATCAGTGCTCTAGACCAAACTTGCAAGTAGAGCTTGCATGTTTCTTCAGAAATCCTCCAGTCCTCAAAACCAGAGGTTAATCAGACTTGTGCTGAAGGTGTCTACGGATGGAAATTCTCCAATTTCTTCTCAAGGACTGGTTGTTCACAGATTGACTATTAAATACTATCCTAGAAAGATTCCCAAAGGAAATATTCCTAAGCTTCAAGGCTTTGCCTCGTTAATGGAATTGTGAGGACAGTTGGTGAACCACTGATTTCATGACAGCAATACTGGAAGCAAGAAAAAATGTTTGTCAAGGCTTTAATGGAACCAATGCCCATGTTTATAAGTTGCTAGTCAAGCCAACGAGGCCTTGTTGAATTAATAGCACCATGGGAGAAAGTTACAATCTGTATGAAAATAACACAGCCCTGTTATTAAGCAACTGCAGAAACCTAAGAAACTGTTTTCTTGCTTTTAAAATCATCTGCCAGTAAAAAAAACCCCAAACCCAGTGACTTATATGTCCTGATGACTTACTGTTTAGTTCCCAGAATGACAGTAAATTTCAATAACAGTTTTCAGTCAAGACACATCTTCCAAAATATTAATAAATTCTTTCTGTACATTCTACAGCATCAGGCACACAAAACAGCACATGGGGCAGTATTTTAAGCTCATCTGCTGTAGGTCCCTTCAAAGACAATTTTTCCACTGACAGGTGCTGGAAACTGCATAAACATCTTGCAGCTTTTAAAAAACTCAACTCATGTTTAAAAAGCACAAATGCTCCCTAGAACTTGAATTACTTAACTTGGATAAAGGATCTTGCAGTCTTCTCATAGCTGTTGCTGACATTCATGCACACATGCATCACTTCCAGTGCCATGATGCTGATATTTTGACAGTCTGTGCTCCCCTCTTTGTGTGCCTGTTTCAACACGCTTCAAGCTGTCAGGATTTTTTAGTGCAAGCAGAGCTGAGCCCTACATATTTCATACACTGACAAGTTGAGGGGAAAAAACAGTTCCCAGGGAGACTGAGCACTGGGAAGAAGACTGGGTTTGCTGTTCATCCTACAGGTCACAGGTATGGCTGGGTAAACACTATCGCTGAGCTTTTGCTTCAGCTTCTTATGCTGTCTTCAGCCAGTTTTACAGGAGGGTTAAGTCAGTAACTTCAGGTAACTTCGCCTTGCTTCTCACTGGTTTAAAGCAAGAGATACAGATAGATGGTGTGCACGTGGAATATATCTTCAGGATCTAATCTGGTCACATACCCACACCAAATTGATAAATCTGCTGTTTGCGCACCTTACTACAAGCTGTTGAAGCAGATGCGTGATCCTTGGAGAGGTCAGACTGGTTGATGTCCATGCAGGAAGAAAAAAATTGAATCGTTCTTAAGTTCCTTCAGTTTATTTTGAGTTGTGAGCAGTTCTGTCACGTTGCAGATACTCTGCTCCAAAATCCCCATGGTAAAGGCCACACTACAAGACTGTACCCAGGGAGAAGAATCCTGTAGTGCTGGTGATGGATTGGGCACTCTGGTAATTTACAGGCAAGTAATGGATGGTTTTGAGGGCATACTCTATGTTTAAAGGCAGCATATGAACAGGACTTTCCAAGCCAACATATTTTCATGATTTCCAAACCTAACTGATTAACAAATAGAGATCTGGTTACAGAAGCCCTTCACATGAGCACGTCAGATTAGCCAATGAAACAGCTTATTCTTTCCCTGTGTCCAGCATCCTTGGTGAGACATTTTCAATTGGTACCCTTGGCCGTCTCCTTGTACATTCACATTCCTCCTTAAGTGTCTGTCCTGAAATCCTTGAAGTCACCTTGAGCTCCTTCTCTTGACAAACAGGACAGCAAGCTGTAAGACCTTTGTTGCAACAACCTGGACATGTCAGGACAAGCTGCCGGCAGTGCTGACTGGAACAAAGTTTATACTGGTCCCACAGCACCCCACAGTATCTGCATACTGGAGGGAAGAGGAAAATGAAAAGTTAACGCCCATACTGCTCTGGCTGTTCCCTTGCAGAGGGCTTGCCAAGGCACCAGGGGGCTGCCAGCTCTCATTTAAGTGGCTATTGTCTTGCAGGTTTTTAATTCCTGTTTAGCGTGATCTTCTAGAATCTAGTTCATTTTAAAACATCTCTTTTTTTACACATTTAAGACAGTTTTCTCTCTGGAAAAGAGGAGAGTGCTCACTAGTGCTTTCTCTAGTTCTGCATAGACAGAGATTTATACTGCCAAGAGAGAAAGACAGACATGCAGGTGGCAACTAAGCCAGTATGCAGGAATTCGTCACCTGCTGGTGAAGGGGATGCCATGGAACTTCCTTCCATCTACAAGCAACGGCTTGTGCAGACAGAGTGCCATTTGCAGTCCTGGTAGAGTCCTTCCAGAACACCACAGGTTTTAACTCTTTAACTGAAAGCTACAGCCCAGTTTAGCTGTACCACCAAGAAGGTGCATACCACAGCACTTCCCCTTGAAACTTCTGTAGGGATGGCTGTGATTTATCCAGTGTGTTCTGTTTCCACACCAAGTCGGGCACCTTCAAGATGTATAGAGTAATTGCAGAGGAGGAATGGGAGGTTACACTTGAAAAGTTACCAGCTGGAGAGAAAAACAGCACTGTTTCCTTAGAAAAAGGCTAGAGCCAAATTCCGGCTACTCGCTGTGCTTGGCAACTGATAGCAAAATAAGAGATTACTTAATTTGCAGTAACTGAAGAGCAATTCCAGCCAAAAGACCAAGCAACATTCTTAACTTCAACTGGAGCCCACTGAAATTCTACTGGATACAGAATTTCTTAAGCATGAAAGTAACAAACTAATACAGAGTATAGAGCCACTACTCTCCCAATACCTGGCAGTCTTGGTTGATGCTCTGTGAGACTACTGGAGCAGAGGACTGCTGGCAGCAGGAGAACTATTTAAAATCTTGGTCACTTTGCAAACCACAGTCTGATCCGCACTGTGGGCAACAAGCAGGTAATGACAGCTGTAGTGCTGCACATACATCTCCACTGGCGCAGATGGCTCCTAACAGAGCTGTTCTGCAGGGAATACTTCCTTCTACTGCCCCAGTTTTAGTGAACTCTTGTTAGTGACCCCCTTTCCTCTCATTTCTGTTTTATGTGTTAAAGCCATAGACTTGATAGTCATCATGAGAAGTGACAGCACTACGAGATTAAACCAAGAATGAGGAAGAACTACACAGGCCAGTTTGGCTGTCCCTATCCTGCACACCTCTGGAAATGATTGCAATAGCTTCCCAGTCTTCTGCACGTACATTATCTAGTCCTACCTGAGATGATATCTTCATTGGAACAAATGGCGTAACGATCATCAAATACAAACAGCTTCCCCCTGTAGAATCCATCTGGAAACTCTTCCAGGTACTTGTGAATTCCACCTTTTAGCTGGTAAACCTCTCTGCACACTGCCTGTTTAAAGCATATTAGCAGAAAAGCTGAAGGAGACCCCACAAGTGGTGTGTGTCAGAGTTCCCAAAGCAAATGTTGTAAATGCCAGGGGTCAGTGAAAAGCAGCAGCCTCTCACTGACCATCAGGTGGCACCACGTGCAGCCACAGCTCTAGGCAGTGCCACCAGGGAGTACTGGGCAGCTCCACAAGGTTGGCTTGTTGGCATGAACCCAACTTCATTTAATGTTACACTCAAAAGAAGCTGGTAACCTCCTCACCTGAGGAAGGTTTGCTGCATCACAGATCAAATGCTTTTGAACCTCCATGAGCTGCTGCTTATTATTCTGTTTTTATTTAGTTAACTGTTAGCAGAAGCAGAATTTTGCAGGGTTGACATTGATGCAGTGGAAAAAAGAACCCCAAGGTTTAAACCTCTGGAGAACCTTTGTGTTCTGTTCCCTTGATCCTTTAGAGAAGGATCCAGGAGAAGAAAGGGATGGAAAGCACAATTAGAACAATGCACCGTGCTGGCTTTAGTTCCACAACACTGGGAAAAGCACTGACTGGCTGTTTTTCACCACTCTGAGATGCTCAAACTGTGCAGTAATGACCACAGAGCATAACCTACACAGTCAGTGGAAACACTGCAGAGTATTTTCAAGCCCTCCTAAAACAGTCCTACAAATACCTCTTCTCAGGAAATGGGTTATGTAATTATTTTCACTGCTGTGATACTAGCCCACGCAGGTCCTACTGAGCCACACTGAACTATCCAGGCCCCTGACAGACAGCATGAGACAAGCACGTGTCAGAGGCATTTATCTCCCTGCCTGTGCATTCGGCAATTTGTGCACAGTAAGAATTCACCAGCAAGACAAAAGACAGGTGCCCTTAAAGCAGCCTCAACCCCCCGACACTTGTGCCCTCAGAATGACATCTTACCTTGCTCCTGAGGTAAGCAGAGCCTCTTTCACAACGAATCCCTCCTGTGCAGTACATCAGGACACGCTTGTCTTTAAAAAGCTCCAGGTTTTCATCTACATAGCTGGGAAAATAGCTGAACTTCCTGATATCTGGAGCCAGACAGCCCTGGAAGCGTCCCTGCAATTACAACAGATGGCCACGCAACTGGTTACGAGCACTGTTACTGGTAAGGTGTGTGCCTCAAACTAGAGGAAGTAACAAACCTTTGGGCCGGAATACTCAGCTCACTGCAGCTGTTTTAGGCAGCTCCTCAGCCGCATTTATGCATCAAAACATATGTTAAAATCTGTAGGAGGATTCCGGACACAGCAAGTCTCCTCATCGAAACAAAGGAGAGAGCTAAGCAGAACTGTCAGAGAGAGGACAAACCACAACAGTGCATGAGGGGTGGTGGTTGTGATAGCAGGATGCCCCTGTTCTTTCTGACAGATGGGACAAGACAAAAAATGCTGAAAAACATCCCTACAAATTATGCTACTTCAAACATTCATGCTCACACTGTATGGACCACTTCGTTTTCTTCCTGTCCCGCCCTGTATAAGTACTTGGCCAGGCAGGCTCCATGCTGAGTTGCTGGGCAGGTCCTCTATTGCTTGTGTCTAATATTCATTACTAAACTGCACTCTGTACACATTACAGTCAATCTGAAGTATGTAATCTCTTCTAAAAGTAAGGTTGCACCCTCACCATCATAAATACTTCATCCCAGCACCTGTAATACACTGCAAGAAGCAGGCAAGCAGCACTTACTATTTTACTTTCATAGAAGTTCCTACAGTCCAGCAAGATGGTATCGCTTTGTCCTTGACTGGCCTGAGACAAATACTGTTTTACTTCTCTATGAAATTCCTGAGGGGATAAATGGATTCCTTTAAAAAAACAAAACAAAACAAAAAGAAAAAAAAAAGAGGGAGGGGGAAGAGAAGTGAGAAGCAGAACTACGGAACAATGTCACGTATGAGATCACTGATCCAGATTCTCCTCAGATCTCTAAACAAAAACTCTTTGTGATTGTTCACACACTTTTCATCCCAACTCAATCAGCCAAGTTTATCCATGTTTGGCTTCCTACTGGCAAATGAAAGAAAACACAACACTGTTCCACATGACAGAAGAAGCAGCAGACAGGTACCTATCTCTATGATCTTTTGTTGCATCCCCCTGGCTTCTCTTAAGAGTTGTAGAAGAGGGAGTGACATCTTCCCTTTGCTCATCGGTCATTACAATTGGAGGTGCAGAAATACAATTTTTTTAATTAAACTCTTCTTGATAACAATGGAAGATTTCCATAAACTTGTATTACTTTCAGTACAACTTAAATTTACATAAAGTTTCTCAGCTTTCAGTGCTTAGGACTTCTAATCTACTGAAAAACTAAAAAGATCCACCACCAAAATCCTTTACCTTTTATAAAAAATACCCCTACAAGCAACTTGCCAGAGTAATAGGAACCATCTCCATAAAATGCTGCAAAATAGGAGGAAAATGGGAAAAAAAGAAAAGAAATACCCAAACATACATTCCACAAACTACCAAAAAATGGGAACAAAAAATAATCCTCTTCCAAATCCACAAAAAGATGCTGTAGAAATTTGGCACCAACAAAACTTCTTGATGGAAAAAAAAGCCCAAAGCTGCTCTGTTAATTGCTGTTTGCTATGCTCCTGCTTACCACCTATGTAAGCATCCTTACAGCAAATCCATAGCCAGGAACACCTGATCAGGCATAATCCATACTAAGCACCTACAGGTAGCACAAAACAAATGCAGTCAGATGGAGTTCACATGGAGCTTGGATCTGCTTAGTGCAAAAGGTGGGAGCATGGCTGTTAGCTCCCAAACGAGTGAGGCCAAGTCAGCAGTCCCTAAAAGGTAACTGCTTCATGTAATCTCAACTCTCCCACAAAACGGGAAGTTAATTCTCAAGTTTTCTGAGGCAGCCACACACACTTGGCTAGCCAAAACCTGGACCAGCAAATTCTCTGCACCAGTAGCTTTTGACTACCATTAAAGAAATCAATTTCTGTCTCTACTTCTCTTGCGTCCTGGCCATTGTGCAAAGGGAAATATTTTTGATGAAGGTATTTTACTCTTCACTCACCTCTCACTTGGGTGAGATGCTTTATTTTTTCATTACATAAACTTACCAGTTTCCTTATAAGACACTATCTTTGGATCAATGCCCATAGGTACAATTTCTTTGAATACTCCAACTCGAAGGTCTGGGAAACAGTGAGATCCTCCTGCACTGCTCTAGGAAATCAAAACCAAAAACAATTCACCAAAATTTGCCTGGTGTCAAAATTAAAATTATCCACTCACTTTAATTCTACAGCTCATTAGAATATGAAAATATCTTAGTGGCTGACGGAAAAAAAATGTCTCTCCTGCTGAAATCCACACTCTAAATCCTGAAGTTTAGGCAGTGGACCCCTAACATGACCTGGAGAACAGGTGTCTTAGGCCCAATGACTACTCAGCAGGTGAGACAGACAGCATTTGGTTGGAGGTGCAGGAATGTAGAGCAAATGTTACTAGCACGTATCATGAGAAAGTTGAGGCCCCTACAAAAGCACGCTGATCCTGACAGGAATATTAAATAACCTCCTCCAGTAGTGGATCACATTGCTACATCTAGGCCCTGCAGTTCTCTTCATCCCTCTGGCACCTGACGCAAGCACAGCTGTGCCTCCAGTAGTGACGTGTGTGATGAGAACTGCAGTGTTCATGGGTGTGAAGATGACTTATGGGAGGTCAGCCAGGCACAAAATTTGTTAAGAGTGGAGTGGGATTTCCCCTTCAGAAGTCCTGGTAAGCCCTTTTTTGGTAGGCACCGCCACTGCAGGCTACAGGGAATGAGACTTTCTGCAGGGCTGAGCCTCAAACACGGCTTAGACACCATCAAGTATATAAACATTCAAAGGTAAGTGCAGTGCTGTGCAGCACTGTCCAGCTATTATGGAAATCAGTCTGCAGTAACTGTAGTGGCCACTGGATGTGTTTATAGCCCCAAGCACAGTCCTCACTCCTCTATCCCATGTCTTCATGGCACAGCAACCTGAAAGCCTCACTCATTCGGGTATACAGCATTCAGGAGGAACTGTGAGACAGCAAACACCATAGTCCACTAACGCATGAACACTGATGCCCAGAGAGATCAAGTAAGGTTGAAGGTTTTGCCAAGGTCAGGGTAAAATTCCCTCCCTGTTCTATTTTTCCATCTACGTATGACTGTTACTAACACAATTCCTCTTGAAATTCAGCCAAGCATAACAGACACTTATAAAACTAAGACTGAATCATCACTGCAGCTCAATATGGAATTTGAGTTTCACAAGTTTCACTAACTCCTTTGATCTAGCTGCTTATGAAAAAATAATAGCACTCCCTGCAAATAAAACTGTGTGGAGAAAAGCTGCTGCTTAAGCAGCAGCTTTCCTTCCTTGCAGCGAAACCAGAACCTACAGTGGTGGGCAGCCAAAGCCTACCAAAATGCCACACAATGCACCAGCTACTGCTGCCCTCACCATGTGAGGACAGCAATCAGTATGTATGCCCCAGCCAGGCACTAAAGTGGAGTAGGAAGAAACCTCCTGACAGGCCCTTTGTGTTTTCTCTGGAAGATACCCAATCCATGGAACTGACAGTGCACCTATATGGACACCAAAGCCTGCATAAACCTAAACCAGTACAGTTTAGTAGCCTACCTAAACTGTAGGCTTCCTGTCAAGGATCTCCAATCAGGGTGAAGAGGACAGTGTGGAAAAACTTTTCTGGGCTAAGCGTATGTTGTGATACCTGCTCAGTCTGGAGTAAATGCTTGTTGCAGAATGGTGGGGCTTAAGCACACTCCCTCACTCACCTGTACTGGGGGGCTTTGCAGCTGCACCCATAGCTGCCAAAGCTTGTATGAGCTGCTATCACTGCTCATGGAAACAGCTAACCCTGGTAAAAAACAGCAAAGATGCCTAAACAAGGTATGGTTAAGATCCACTGACTTAGGTAAGTGCTGGGAGAGCAGAACTGCTAAGGCAGAAATAATCTTGTCAAGAAGGAATGTAATTATTCCTTGAAAATTAAATTACCCGGCATTAACAACGTCTATGTAAAAATTACTTTTTCATACCTTGAAATCCTCTTGACACAAAATGTTTCTGAACAGAGGCTGGGAAAGCATAGCTTTAATGTAGAGACTGGTAGCTACTTTGCTTCCACCAACTGTCCCATTAATCCCTTCTGAAGCAACTCGTACCTAGAAGGCAAGAGGAGAAGCTGGGGCTGAGTCTTAGTTACAACAAAACAGATCACGGTGAAATTGGCAAAATATGACTGGGTGACAAAAGGCAGGCACAGGAGTATGTTCAGAAAAGAGACTACTGAATAAGGAAGGAAAATAGGGTTATACTGAAGCTGAACATAAAGACAGTAAACAGAAAAAAAACCCAACAACCCAGTAATGACTTCTGAGCTTTTGCCAAAGAATCACATCAAGACACTCAGAAGAGTCCACGCAAGAAACAGAGAAATGCTGTATAAACAGAGAAACTGCTGTCTGCAAATCCTGCAGTCAGCATTAGAATTCCCACTGGAAGTTGCCTCAGAAAGAACAATAGGCTTGTGCCCCATGACTCACAGAGCTAAAAAAGAGAATGTGAATATGCATAACATTGTATCTAATATTAAATTTTAGGATGACTCATTTTATCTCCAGCACTGACAAATGAACAAGAGCTCCAAAAAAAAGAGGTGGGGGGGGGACAGGGAAGGGAGACAGATTGAATATAAGAAGCAAGGAAAAAAACCAACTGGTTGGAAAGGTAAATGCTGTACCTGTCTTGGAGAGGAGATGGAAAAAAAGGAAAGAAAACCAAAAAAATACCAACCACCAGGCAAGATAGCTGAGCAGAAAAAGCAATGAATCCACCCATTTCACCCCCAGACCTGTGTTGATGTACCCCTGGCAGAGAGCAAGAAGTTACGTAGGAAGACAAGTCCCAGATAAAAGGACCCTCTGACTCCAAATTGCCCTCCTTTCTCCCCACAGATAGTGTAGGAACATCAGCTTTTTAAGGCTAAAATTCACCTTCTCCCACAGCCTCCAGAAGTCACCTACACAAGCAACTCATGTCCTTGGTCTCGCCTGCCAGGAATGAACAGACTGTGCAGGAATGAGAACTGCTATGTTGTGGTCCAAGGTGTTGGTTGCTCTCACCTGCTTCCCGACAGTATGGATTACAGCCTGGTGTAGCCATTCTGACTGGGAGACCACTGTGCACTGAGGAGGGAGGATACAGGTGACCAGTGAGCGGAGCAGGCCCAGACTCAGGCCATTCCTCCAGCTTGGCCCTCAGGCTGCGTTGTGCTGCTCGTGCCCTTTAGCCACAGGACACACGCAGCCTGCCAGTGCCGAGACACCTGCATGCAGCTCCCTGTTGACACCAGTGATTAAGCCACTTTCATCTCCTTGCCTTTATCTAAAAGTGCATCACAAATTTCTCATGTGAATATCCTTTCTGTTTGACAGCAGGACTGATTAGAAGACTCATTTTCCTGTTTCCATGTGTAACAGTGATGGAAATGGGGTAACCCTTGCAAGGATAGGGTCTGCACAGTGTCCTGTCCATGAGGCTCACTCAATGCCACACAACCGAGGGTTCCCTGCACCAAAAGGGATAAAAGATTATCTTTATTTTCTTTTCTTTGTTGTGCTAAGTCTTATACAGAATTCTACAAGATACTTTACAGAGTCTGAGTGCCTCTCTTAACGGGATCATAACAGACTAGCACCTTCTGGTACAAAACACACGTGGTGCTCCACAGACCCCATCACCCTGCACTAAATAAAGATGTGGGGTTTTTACCTTAAGAATACAACCATTGCTTAAAACCTTACCTTGCCAGTGAGATGTAGATGCTGACACAAAGCCTTTTGCCAAGCACAGAGTTTCTCTGGATCTTTCACCTCACAGTAACAGTAATAGAGAAGTACTTCTCCCACCTGGCTGCCCATAGCAAGGCAAAGATAAGCAAACAGAAAAAGGATATTAAGAAAGAACAAAATTATACTAGTAGCAGTAACCATTCAAAAAACAGACAATTTCCTTCTGGCAGATGTGTGGAGAAAAAAAAAACCTCAAACAAACAAACTTTGGAGGGATTAGCACTGCTGGGTTTTATGATTTCAAACAGAAGGAATATTAACAAAAAAAAGCTCCCACACATCTAGTTCTTGGGACTGGTTACAAAATAAACTCTTCTCTGCTGCATGGGACATCACTGCCAGTGGCCTACCATGTGCTCTCCCCACACACAGGACACGAGACTTGCTGACTTTTGTGCACACAAGCATCCCATTAAATGCTCACTTTGCTAAATTGGCACTTGAAAACTTAAGCACTTAAGCTATCTAAATTCAAAAAGCAAAAACTTTTTGTGAGATTCGGTGTTCCCGCATTCTGTGTGGCACAAGGTGAATTCTCTCATAGTCAGAAACATTTTTGTGAACCTCCTTCATAACTAAATGAGTCCTTAAGGAACGTTAACGAACAGCAGAAAAGAACCCGTGCAGAGCATATCCTGCTGTTCTCTTTTCTGTTATGGTCCTTCCTCACAGATCAAAGCTGTCAAGCAAGACCCATACAGGCCTGCTGTAACATCGTGGGATGACATAATTCCGTTAGTTCAATCCACTAATAAAAACTGCAGTGGATCTAAGCCTTTATATAAAAGATAGCCAAAGAATCTGGAGATCAAGAGGAATATTGGGGAAGACTCTTCCTTTACCTTAGAAGTGTCGCTTGACTGAATTTCATAAGAAGTACTACTGGCAGATGATCACGTAGAGCGTGAGCAGCCAAACACCCCAGTCCCGGACCTTCAGAGCGGCGAGGGGCTTCCTTACCTTGTCAGATCCTCATGGCTAACGTGGCTTGTGTTCGGGAGCGCCCAGGAGATCTCTGGGTTGGTGCAGGAGTGCCCGCTCGGCCGGGCCGCGCTGCCCGCCGGGGCCGAGCCGCCCGCGGGGCCGCGTCCGGCCTCTGCCNCCGGCACCATCTCCGTCTCTCCGCCGGGAAGCACCCGCTCTCCTCCTCCCCCCTGCCCCGGAAGCGCTCGTGTTTCGCCGGGAAGAGGGCGGGAGAGGCGGCGCCCGCCCCGGAAACAGCGCGGCCGCGGGCGGGGAAGGAGCGCGCTTGCTCGGCCCGCGCGAGGTGTCTCGGCCCGGCGTTTCCCGGAGCTCCCTATCGCTCCTCACCGCTTCTCACCGCTCCTCCCGGCCGCTCTCCGCCATGTCGCGGCGGCGGCACAGCGACGACAGCGATGGTGAGTCCCGCGTCCCCCCCCGAGGCGGCCCGGCAGGGAGGGTGGATTGGGCGGGATGGAGGAGCGGCAGGGTTTCTCCGGCGTCGGTAACGCTGTGTTCGGTGTGTTGTTGGAGCAGGGCAGCCCCACAAGAGGCGGAGGACGTCCGAGCCGTCGGAGATCGAGGAGAGGCTCGAGTCGCTCATCTGCAGGGTGGGAGAGAAGGTAGGCGGGCCGGCGGCTCGGGAGAGTTAAAGCCTTGTTTCCCTCCGCCCCCTCCCCTTCCCGTGCGCGGTGTGGGAGAGCTTCGTCTCTAGCAGCGAGCCACTGAGAAAATACTTGTTTTATGAGATAGATGAAAAGTTGCCGGTTTTTGCAAAGCCACGTGGTGTGGCGGGCAAGTGCTTGAATCGTGGCGTGGTGTTTCCCAGTCGGCGATAAACGGTCAGAGAATAGTTACCATTGTATCTAAAGATGGTGTTGCTGATTCTAGTCTGCGAAGGGTGTGTAGGAGTTAACTGGTTTGCCTGTGGCACAAGTTTCCAGTCCCGACAGAATTTGGGGCTATTGGAGGAGGAGGTGGAAGAACAAAAGATGACGGTGCTCTGAAAATAAAGGTGTTTTGTTTCGTGCTCTGTTGTTAATCAATGCTCGGCCGCGTTACCGGGACGCTCCTGAGGTGATGTCAGATCTTGCATCCCTGGGGAGCGATGGAGTTCGTAGCAGGGGCGGTTGGCAGTCGGGTGCAGCTGTTCTGAGAAGTAGCTGCATCTCTCAGGCAGGCGAGAACAGATCTTCGCTGCTGATGGAACCGGATTGTTGCCCTGAAAAACGACGGGACGTGAAAAAGGATGGTCTCGCCCAACTTCATTGTCTTCCATGTGAGGGTCGGACTAGTTCATTTTGCCTGGTTGATGATGAATCGGTTTTTTTATATTTTTATTTTAGAGTAATTCATCTTTGGAGAGCAACCTGGAGGGCCTAGCTGGTGTTTTGGAAGCTGATCTGCCAAATTACAAAAGCAAGATACTAAGAATACTGTGTACTGTGTACGTATGGAGGAGGTCCGGGAATATGGGATGTGCTTTCTTTGTGCATAAGTTTAAGTGTTTAAGGTAGTTTGAAGGCCATGAATAGCTTTAGTTCCTGGTTGCTGTCATGGCATAGAGTTTGTCTTACTACAAATGAAAGGAGTAGAGGAATAAGCTCATTACATACTGGGTGTAATTCAAGGAAAATACCTCTTTACATTGCATTAAAACAATTTCTCGTATTCTTAAAATAAATTCTGTCACATTATTTGTCCATCCCTCTGGAATACTCAGTAGTTAGATATAAAGGAAAAGCAAATACTTTAAGTGAACTGGAAAGTGGCACCTGCCCTTCTGAATGTCTGTGGTTAAAACGAAAAAAGTATTATCTGTAGATACTAGCTGTGGGATACAGCTGTAAGATCACGTTTAGCTGTCTGCTCTTACTTCCTCTTGAGGCAAGTTCAACTTGCGACAAGCAGATTCTGAGATGCTATGCAGTGCCCAATTGGGACATGATGGATAAACAACTAACACAGCGTTTCTTTTTCTGTATCAGCGCACGTCTGCTACCAGAAAAGCTTACTGTTTACACGACATTGGTAGGGTTGCTGAATGCCAGGAACTACAATTTTGGCGGGGAATTTGTAGAAGCCATGATTCGTCAGCTTAAAGAATGTCTGAAAGTAAATATGTATAACGAAGCTGTGCACTTAGTAAGTGGAGTTTTGTTTGTCTGTTTGTTTCACATCCTTTTTCTTTCCTCCTTTCACCTTTTTGTTACAGAAGAGCTGGACTTTGCAATATGTGTTACGGTCTCTTGCTGTAAATGTGCAGTGCACTGTAAATATTCCAAAAGGAACTGTGTGTTACATGAGAAGTATTTTCTTCTTCAGGGACGAGGAATCATATTACATTTGCAAAATTTACTCCCAGCTCTATCTTTTTCACAGTGAAAAATTAAATTTGTGTTAAACAGAGATGTTTTTCTCTGCCTGTTCCTCGGTCAAATGTAAAAGATAAAAGAAAGTCAATGCATTTTCATTGTATTCAGAGGTACATGACGATCTTGTGGCTCCCATGGAAAAAAAAAATGGAAAAGAAAATAACCAGTGTAGTTCTTAAAAGTTATTTTTGATGTCTGGTTTCATTCTGTTGATGAGGGGTGAAGATCAAGCAGTCAGTTTTCAGTGCTGCCTGTCTTTGAAACCATTTGCTCCATTCTTGCTGCGTATAGATTTTGTCTGCTGAAAGGTATTAGAACTACAGCACTGTCTGATTTAGAAGCCCATTGCCAAGTTCCCCACCTTCTTCTGAGACCCACTGGTGAAAATTAAGATTCTAGTCAAGAAACTGATGTTCAGTCAACTGTAGGACAGTTTTGCTAATAAGATCTGGTTGCTAGAATTTCTGTTATTTTACTAATCTGATACTGTACAGAATAGATAGGAGTACAAGGGTTTTCTTCTCTAGTATGAGTTTGTGTGTTTCCCACCATTCCTTAATTAGGAATACTATCCTTACAATGTTACTGCAGGGGGAGGGATTAAGGACAATATAATGAACAATATATTAGGCAGCATGTATGATGCTTGTTTTGTAGGACTGAAAGGCGAGTCATGTGTAGTATTCAAGACTTTGTGGTACTGGAAGAGTATTATACTTTTATTGGTGGTTTGTTTTAATCATTTCAGTAATGTTTATTTGTTCTTGTGCAGCCATTTTAAAAAGTATTCATTTATAACATTTTTTTCTCTCCTTTAGGTTCGTTTTCTGTCCGATCTTGTGAATTGTCATGTAATAGCTGCACCTTCAATGGTAGCTATGTTTGAGAACTTTGTGAGTGTGACACAGGAGGAGGATGTACCACAAGTAAGCAAAAGATCTGTGAGCTCCCTGGGGCTATTTTCACAATTTGTCTGTACCTTTCATTCTGTACTTATGCTTAGAACAGGGAGGTTTTAGGGAGAGCGACCTAAATGGATTGACACTTACAGCTTCCTGAGCATTAGTAAAAGGAGCCTGTGGCAATTGGGAAATATGTGTACAGTAAGAAAGTATGATCTTTTATAGTGAAGTGGCCGAATTGAATTTATTTTACCTTACTCTGGCAATTGCAGAGTGTCTAGCTTTTCTGCTATACTGATAATATCCAGAAGAACTTTGAAAGTGATCCCATTTATCCTATTTTTTAAGTCTGCCTAACGCAGTTCAAATGAAAAATTATACTTTTCAAGCAAGAGTTTTTTCATGCCTTGCCTATCCATTCTGCAACTGCTGGTCTTTACATTCCCCCACGACAACTTGCTGATACTTTAAATTAAAATGTGTGTGTGTACAAAATCTGTGGTAGCTTACTTGTAAAATCGGGTTTTGGTATATTACCTTCCATAGGTGCGATGTGACTGGTATATGTTTGCATTTCTGTCATCTTTGCCTTGGGTTGGAAAGGAGTTATATGAGAAAAAGGATGCTGAAATGGATCGTCTCTTGTCTCAGACAGAAAGTTATTTGAAGTAAGTTTTAACTAGTTAGAAACACTCTTCTTTGGTATCTATTTGTGTGAAGTAATAGCTTTGATTATTGCTCGCTTTAAAGTATTCTAAAGCCTTAGGTCTGAACCATTTTATGGGGGTAACAAAGCCCTAAAAATGCAGTAGGTGGAGAGATTTTTGAATTTGAAAAATTTTGTGGCCTTGTCTAGTTGTAGAGTGTGTTGAAGGCCTTGTTCTGCTCATGCTGGAGTAGCTAGAGTTGTAGGTGTGCTGTTAATACTGGTAGATCGTTGCCTTAGTGCGGTGCAGCGTCACTGGTTTCTGTGTAGGTCCTTCAAGTTAACGTTGTTGTCAAGATACAGTGATAGAGGTATTTTAAGTAATCTCAAACCTGGTTTTCATGTACTGTAGACTTCATTAGCTAAGAGAACGAATAGTAGTACACTCACAATAAAAACAAAACTGCTGCCCTAAATTGGTCTATTAAAAGTCAGGTTTTCTTTCCTGTTTGAACAGACGCCGACAGAAGATTCATGTACCCATGCTACAAGTGTGGACTGCTGATAAACCACATCCACAAGAAGAGGTGATTGGACTTTACACTGCATTCTTTCAGAAAGTTTAAAAAATAATTTTTACCAAGGTGTTCTTTTATCATGAAATTAAAAGACATCTCTAAAAGTATGAATGCTTTGAATTGTCTGCTGTTTGCCATTGATTCCAGCAAGTTCTGTGTGGGGAATTCTTTTCCAAGAATTGGACTGAAATAAGAGGTAGATTTGAGTAAGAAGCAGGATGTTCTGTTGTTTGCTGCAGGCCCCTGAGGAAACGTTACGGAGTAAATTGTAGTGTTTGGTTTTGAACTGCAGGTTACAAGGCCTCATGTTAAAAGGACTTTTTGTGTGAAACAAAATGTATGCAATTTTTTACTTAGCCTTAAATGTTTCCCCTCTGCAAGAAAGAAGCCTTTGTAGTGGTTTTGTTTTTTCTCAACTGGAGAGCATTTCTCAAATGCTAAACAAATACATAGAAACTGTATGCAGAAGTTACCATGCTGTTTTCCTTACAATTAAGCCAAAAATAGTGGAGAGAAGAGGTGGCATCTGGCTAGCTTAGGGTGGGATTTGCCTTTTGGATATTCTTGAGGTTTTTTCTTTCCCCTGATTTTCAGGACAAATATTGGAAAGTGGGATCTAAATTGATTTTCTGGGATATTTTGCAACTTAGTACTCTTAGACTGTGTTCATTGTTCTGAATAAGTCAGTCTTAAAAATTATCTTGTTAAACGTGGTTTGGAGGGGTGGCCTTCCTGATTATGACCAGTTTGTCTACGTGAGTTTTTTGCTTGCCCAGTATCTGAATTTCATTATTTAGTTCAGTAGAGGAGAGATTGGGTGACTGTGTTTGAGACCCCCAGAGTATTTGCAGACGTGCCTGTTCGCATCAGGTACTGGTTGTTACTAGTTTTGTTTGTGTTTTGTAGTGTTGTAATTTCAGTAAATGCAAAGCCCTTTCATGTAAAGATGTTTTTTGCAAACGTTATAACTTGAAACTTGAATTCAGTAAGGCCATAGGCCTCCAGACTTCTTGGAGTAATTAAACAAAGCAAGATTATTGCTGGTTGCCCAGATGTCACTGCCATCTCTGTGAGAATTCTGGGATCTTACAACGCTTTTAATGCCACCGAGGAGTAGTGACTGTTCACTGCTGTAGTTTCACCGGGACTCTTGAGGTGCCTGTTAGTGTTTAAAAATTGCCAGCAGTTAAATTTTACTGACACAAAACTGTATGGACTTGGGTAGTTCTGGCATTTAGAGTTCTTAAATTATTTGTTGGTTTACTGAATCAGCATTTCAAGAAGCTTTGTTCTTTTTTCTGAATGTAATAAGGAATGTATACATTTCAGATAGTTCAGGAAACTGCCCTTCTGTTTGGAGATTCAGCAGATCTGATGTTTCTCATGTTTTCCTTCAGTATTTAGACTGCCTTTGGTCTCAGATTCAGAAATTGAAAAAAGACCGTTGGCAAGAGCGGCACATCCTAAGGCCCTACTTGGCTTTTGACAGCGTTCTCTGTGAGGCACTGCAACACAATCTGCCTCCCTTCACACCCCCACCTCACACTGAAGATTCTGTATACCCGATGCCAAGGGTTATTTTTAGGATGTTTGACTACACGGATGACCCTGAGGTACGTGCTTGCTGTGGGGAATGGTGAGTGGATTTCACAGTTCGGTTCCTGGGGCAATACTGGTGAAAATGTGATGTCCTCTCTCCCAGGATAGTGAGTGGTTTGAAGGCCAGCAGCAGTTTTGCTTTGGTACTTCTGCAGAAATGGACTAAGTGACCAAGTTACTGTAAAGAGCAAGTTTGCAAGAAGCAGAATTTAGGGAATAAAATGTTGTGATGATGTCATTTAGAGGACAGTGTTGACTGAATTCTCTAATGTCTCTAGTAAAACTACTCACAGAGTTAGACTTTGCTTCAAAAAAGTTGGTGACTCAAGTCTTTTTCTAGGCTAGGTATTTGTTGCAATGTTTATCTTCTGTTAAAATCTGTTGATGCATATTGTGGAACAAAGCAGTACAGGAAGAGAATATATACTGCTTTCCCCAAATGCTTTTATACCTCCCTTTGCATGAGTCTGCTGCCTTTTACCCTTGCTTGTTGGCCCCTGGTTTTCGCAGTGAAGACCATGAGTGTGTATTCTTTCCACTGTATGGCTTTATTTCTTTATCATAATCTGGCTCAGCTGTGATTTTCTTTCCAGGCTGCATGGTGGTAGCCTGCCCAGCAGCTTCATAAAGCAAAGGAAGAAGCAGATGCTCTGTGAACTGAGAATCACGTTCTCTAATTTTGTTCCTGTTTCTTCTTGTAATGAGTCCTAGTATTAATTTTGTTTTAAACATGAGTGGCTCTGAGGTTCATGTGGAAATACGTCATACCAGCTTTCCAGTCCTGAAGGATATAGTGCAGTTGAGGCCTTACAGTGTTTATGTTTATTCCTTTACAGTGGAATTTGGGCTACTTTTTCTACCTGTAAATGTATCTAGGATAGCTTTCTGCCTGTGGTACCACGGCATTAGCAGTGATCTTCATGAGTCTTTATTCTTTCTTACCAGGGTCCTGTCATGCCTGGCAGCCACTCCGTTGAAAGATTTGTAATAGAAGAGAACCTCCACTGCATCATCAAATCCCATTGGAAAGAGAGAAAGACTTGGTAGGAGGAGCTTGATACTGGGGGGCCCTGGAACTTTTTAAATGGCTTTGGTGGCTTAGGTGCCAGTGGGGATACGTCCTGCACTGGTTAGGCAAGAGCTCGAGATCAAACATTTCCTGAAGCTGGTGGTGAAAGTTTATTTACTACTATTTTATTTATCTGTGCTAAATCTGTGGCCTGGAATACTGTGTATCCATAATATCCAGATAACAGAGAGTCTCTGTGATCTGGGGGCAGTGGTTTCTTGGGAAGGGAATCCCTTGATAATACAGAATGTGCTGCAAAAAGTATCCAGACGCCTTATTGCTCATGGGAGCTCTGTGGACAGTGTGGTTGTGTTGTGCTTCCTGGAATACTGATTAGTTGGGGCAGTGAGCCTTGAGCTGGTTCATCTGCAACTTACTGAGCACTGGTGTTTATGGAACGTTCTTGTTGTGCTTCCTGTGGGTATTACATGCCGGGATAATTGACTTCGCTCTGGGGAGTCACTGCAGGGCCAGATTTTGTCAGTTTCAATTCTGTGCTTCAATTTTTGTCAGCTTCAATTCCAACCTGTGCCAGGAGGCAGTCAGGGCACTTTTCTTCATTTCTGCCTGAACACTAACTGATGTGAGTCATTGATAACCAAGATGGTTTGCCACAGCTGTCACATTTGTGTATGAAAACTAGCAAACCCTGTGTAGTATGCAAGAAATGGGCAGAAATAATGCTTTGAGTGATGGCATGTGATAAAGTTTTGTGGTTGCAGTTCTGCTGGTTTGTTCCAGCAGAAACTAGAAGTTCAGTGTTGTTGCAGTTACTGGAATAGTCTTTGTTAACTCTCAGAGGAAAGTAAAAGACATGGGGAGATAAAAGATGTGCCAGAGAGGTAGTGGTTTGCTTTGCACAAATGATAGGTGATAACGACCTGATTAAAAGGTTAAGTATTTGAAACATGAGAGTTTCTTATATAAACCATTAGCTTAATTGTGCTTTCAAGTCATTCCAAACATTTAATTGTTTGGGGTAGTTTTTTTTCCCCTTTTCATGTACATGTGCCACAATTACAGATCACAGTGACTTCCTATGCTAAACCACTGGGGCTGTCAGGATAGTGTTGGAATGGTGTTTACTGCTGCATAGAGAATACACTGTTACAGATCATAGTTTGGGCAATGCTAGCATGTCCTTGTGCTGTTTCTTAAGTGCTCTATGGATTGTAAACAGACTTTGGAAGGATTATTGATTTGTTTGGTGCTGTTTTTATGGGAACTCTTGCCCAGAATTAAGCATTTACTGTAATTCTCTTACTTGATCTTTATATCACATTTGCTGTGTTATGTTTGAATTAAATGTATCTGTGGTTTTGCAGTGCTGCACAGCTGTTGAGCTATCCAGGAAATAACAAGATCCCTTTGAACTACCATATAGTAGAGGTATGGATTTTATAGATCACCTCTTCGGAGCGCCATAATTTCTTGAGTAACATGTCCCAGTTAGTTCCATTGTAGGTTCTTTAAATTACAGTTTGATTTGGGAATCAACCAAAATTTTGTTAAACTCGACCAGCAGCTTTTAAATAAGCAGATTATATACAGCTGAGTGATGGTCTTGTACTTTCATTGTCATTTTAACTTGGTGCAGTCAAATTTTGAACTAAAATACAAGAGGAAATGTACACAAACTGAAATACAAGAAACTCCATTTAAACATAAGAAAAATCTACTTTTAATATAAAGGTGATTAAGCACTGGAAGAGTTTGGAGAGAGAAGTTGTGGACTCTACCCTTGCACAGAAGTT
>VYZQ01043733.1:547-13298 GCA_013400655.1 Mystacornis crossleyi
TCTGCTTCTGACTGAATTATCTCAGCCGAGCAAAGTGATGCAAGGCTAAAACGAATTTGGCCACACCACCCTAACAACTGATCCTGATTCATCCTGATTCATACACAAACTCATCTACCACTGTCTGCCGTGCAGCTAAGGGTGCCAAATAGCTCTGAACCAGTAAAAGAGGTAAAGTTGGTGCCTGTAGACCCATCTTCAGTAACAGGTCACAGACATGAGCAAATCCAAGGCATGCATCTGGAGCAGATACACATTTGTTAAATGGTTAATCCCCTCCGGCAGTGAAACCACATAGCACAGGAATCTGGCTTCACACCTTCTAATAGATCTTACACCATCAGCAGTTTTGGTGAATTTTCAAGCAGTCCCTCAGAGCCCAAAGACATGAAATAAACTGATAGTTCCCAGGCAAATTTCATGGGAGACACATCCAGGTGTCACAAAATTTTCGCTATTAATACATACCCCTCACTCTGCTGTTTCACTGACAAGTGCCATGCACTGAACTCACCTGTGGTATTTCTGTGTTGGGGCTGGGTGGAGGAACATAGTCGCAAGGACAGAAGAACGGACAGACATGGACACACACCACCCACCCACACATCTTCCTGACTAGTCCTCACCTGCAAGCATTTCTGAAACTTTCCAGGGTATTGAGCAAGAACTGACCCTGTCTCTGAGGAACTCTACCAAGATTTCTGTTTGCCAGGTGACTCTGAGACACTGAGAATAGGAGATCGCCCTGTTAAAGGACAGAAGTCTTTAAAATCTTATGTTCACTTCCAGAAAAAAATAGCTTTCTCCTCTGACAGCAGAAGCAGGAGGAACAACAGATTTCACTTCACTCACTTCTTTCACACAACTATTTTTTTACTACTGTGCTTTCCCCATAGAGGGCAGAGTTAAAGAGCTTGTGTGCTCTTCTTAGGGAGGACAGAATTACAGAGCTACTGATTCTGTACTGCCCCGTCTTTACAGTCTGTATTACCATGATTTGATCTAATCTGAGTTTTAAGCATTTCAGCTAATGGAGCTTCAAACCCTTCTGAGAAAACTTTGTACTTTTTAAAATTTTCTTTCTTCCAAATACTCTTCAGACAACAAAGAATAGTTCTTCTCCTTGATTAGCAATGAAATCTTAGAAGTTCTTCTGCTTTGGCTCAGAGCTTTAAGCAACTACCCATGTACTAGTTCTTGTTCCCACACAGCATCCCACTGAGTTAAGCGTGAAGCCAACTGAAGCGTCAGAGTTAATCTTTTGCCCAAACTGGGAACAACTTGGAACTCAAAAATCTGCCTTTAAGCCTTAATCTGTTGTGGTGGTCTTCTCCATAATACCAGAGGAGGGAACAGCTACATACTGGTGCCTGGCAGTTCAGAACTCCTTCTCCATTTCATGCTGAGATATCTTGGCAGAGGTATGATCATTTCCTCTTTTCTCCCTTTAAACACAGCCTGGACATCCTCGCTATCTGTCTAATTTCCTTCCTGTGAAGCTTCTAATTCTGAAAGGGACACCTAGCTCTGTGTGTGTGCAAACAGACTGGCCAACATCTGCCTAGGGGACAGAAAGCACTTCTGCCTTCTTCAGGCAGAGAAGGCCAATATCTGATACCACTGAACTTGGGTGTAAGGACAGTTCATCAAGACTTTAGAGTTCTGATACTCCTCTGAGCATTGAGGTGTTCTTGGCACTACAGGCATGTGAGCTAAAACTACATGGCTCTAAGCCTATAGCAAGAAGGCTCAGCCCTAGTCTTTTCACTAGCCATCTGTACCTGGGGCTCTTCTCAGAAGTGCAGAGGTCCTGGCAGCACATCACACTAACTGTGGATTCCAGGAACAGGAAAGGATTTATAGTGGCCAAATAGTGGCTAACAACTCCCTTGCTGAGGGATCACAGTGCATATACGATGACACTCTTGATCTGAATGCAGACCAAGAAATGTTCATTCCTGAAAAAATAGATTGACCAATGCAGCCTACAAGGTGGGGGCCTGAAGAAGAGAAAGTTCAAATGATTTTGGAGTACTGGACATATAAAGAGAGCAGCATGTTCAAGTGGTGCCCCACAAAACTTCACTGATTTAGAAAAATAACCTTCACCAGCATACATCTTCATCTACTTCAAAGTCTAGTACCATCTCGAGGCAAGACGATCAAAAGAAAGAGCAGAGAACTAAATAGCCGTGGGGGATGTAAGTACAGGGATGGAACATATATAAAAGATCCACACAGTGTCCTAGGAAGATCATCCCTGTCCTGCTCGGTCCTACCAACAAGCAACAACTTTTGACTTACAGCATGTCTCTTACTACTCTGTGGTGGGGAAAGGTCAGCACATCGCTTCAGCACTGCCTCCAGAAGCTTCTGCAGCTCTTCATATGGGACTGGAGGGGAGCTCAGATGGTCCTTCCTTAACAAGTGAAAAGAAAGACAAGATGCACAGCCCCTGCTGGGGACATTGCCCTAGGAAGGCAACACCATCAGAAGTAACTGCTCTTCTGATGGAAATATGCCATTGCCACTTCTTTCCAGCAGAGCATAGTAAGGTCACAACATCTGAATAGTGCCTTCACCCACACATGAGCCCAAACACACCCTCAGCGCTCTGTCTGCTCCCACTACAGTCAGGAAGCATATGACTGTCCAGAGTCTTACGCTTATTATTCTTATCAATCCGGATGGGGTACAGAGTGACAAAGCCACAGCAGCTGCCATAAAAGCCTGCCGGGAACACTAGGTCCTTGCTGCAATGACTTGCTGCCTGCCACAGCTTCATTGCTCTGGCAGCTTTCCTGAGGTGGGTGGGAAGCTGGCTCTGCTGTACCCACGCCTGCCTCAGCCACAAGTCCCACTGCAGAGCACGTTCACCCACACAGCCACAGGGGAACTGCAAAGCCCAAGATGGTATCAACAGATCTATCTGAAGAAAAGCCTGCAAATACCTTCCTGCCTACCTCAGGATAGCTGCCACAGCTTTCACAGCCTCCACCGCCACCTCCAGCACTGGGCAGTTCACTGTCTCCATCAAAACATCAATGGCTTCTATACAGACACCTCGGTTTGTGAATAATTTGATTTCCACTGGTTGCCTGCGAAAAGACAACAAAGTAAGCAAGAAGAATGTTGTCAGAGTTAGGTAACTGTAGTGCCCTTCTCCTATTTCAGCAAATGGACAGCTGAGCCATGCGATTGCAGCCATGTTTTTCAGTACTGCACTCAAGGAGGTACTCTCAGACTTCAGCAGGTAGAGGGTTTGCAACAAGGAGGGAACTTCAGCCAGTCTGAAGCACTAGCATGATAAAACACCCACAGCCTGGATAACTGTGCGACTACTCCAGTGAACACTGATATGAAAAGCACAAGAAAAGAAGCTTTGCAAAATGTAGCGATCTCTGTGCCTAGGACTTTATGTTCAGGCCATCTGCTCTGGCATTTGTGAGTTCATTTAGCAACTTATATTTTTAAGTATACAAGCAAACATCACCATCCTAGAATACGGATTATGCCATGAGAATAGCTTCCCTCACAGTCCTACAGCACTTCTAATGCCAGATGATGCCATGACAGGAACTTTCACAAACTTGAGAAGTAATCAGGAAAATAAACACAATCCAACTGTTTTGACAATCCTCCTCGATAGTGAGCATTTTGGTCATCTGTGGCACAACACCTTTGAGCATTCAGCATGAGAGCTGAATGGGATGACAGGCCATTAATCCCATTATTGGACAGAGCTGTGTAAATGGCAGACTGTGCTCATTTGGCTCCCAGCAAGTCAGGTACAGTTGGGAGGGCAAGCAGAAGACAGGCAGCTACATGCAGACAAGAGGCACTAACAGCCTGCCAGAGGATCTCTCCAAAGTGAAGCAAGAAAAGCAGCACAGCATGACAGGAGCGAGATTTGGGAGCCAAAAGTATTCCCTGTTATTCAATTTTCACAGTCGTGCCTGACTAAAGCAAGCCAGGAGCACATGCTCACATGCACAAATGGGAAAGCAAAGTGAACTTCAGTAGAAATTACACTAGTAGCCCAGTTACACGGCAAAAAGGGAACAGAGGAAGAACCATCCTTTTTAGTCACTCAGTGGGATGGAACCCAGCTTCGCAGACACCTCACATTCTGCTGTGAGAAAAAGCTGTGAGGTGGGCACGGCAAGGAAAAGGACTTGTGGAACTCAGGCATCAGGAGCTAAGCCACAAGTGATGCACTGAACTTCCAAGCTGTTTCTACTCACACTAGGTAATTCTATTAATCCTCTGTATTTCCTTTCTTTAATCACTGACCTTCTGAAGCAAAACACATCAGGAAGAAAAAAAGTCTTCACTGACTCATGCAGGGAGGAAGGGATGGAGGAGTATTGCTGACTCATTCAAGACGCAAAAACCCACTTTCAATATGGTGCACTGTGATGTCTTCAGGGCCTGAGGGGGAAATGTGAAGGGCAGCACTCTTGCAGCTTCCTGCAACCTCTCATCTTTGGGCCCCAAACTGTGCCTGCCACTTGATTATGCTGGGAGAGACAAGGCTCATTCCAGGGAGAGCTACCCAACATTCCTGACATACTGCCAAGGGGAGCAGTATGTCCTGCATGGCCCTCACCAGAATGTGTGGCTCACTTACAAAGAGAATCCAGCTGCAAGCTAAAACCAAGAGGAGAGGTTCCAGCACGAGATCCCCTTTCCCATGATGAGATAATTTTAAATAAAAGATGATTTCTAAGGCAAAGCTCAGAGAAACAGAATGGGTGTGTGAGAAAATGAGAGTAGCTGCACAGAGTGTTCTCTTTGTTTTACAAGCATAAATGCTGTAATTAGTGTTTCCCACATCCTGGTTTCTCTTCTTGACAGATCCCACACTAGCATCATCACACTGTTCCAGCACTGTTGCTTTTTCTTCTCCTTTTTACCCTGCCGCTTGCTACAAAATTGACTATGACATTTCCAAAATTCTGCTCAAGGGCTCTCTTGGGGGATCTAAGTGGCAAAAACAAGACTCTGTCACTAGCATGACAGGATAGGAACAAGATCATAGAGGCAAGAACAGGAAGCACAGAAGAAAAACAAGCCAGTGTATATCACTTCTTAGCAGAAAACAAGAGGAAAAAAGTGACAGAAGACATTAATATTTCAGCCTAGAATTTGTTTTTGCAGTTTGAATTTAGCTCAGATGATGATAGAAGACCAGAGGCCATGGAATTTGCATGCTTTGTTTTGTCACAGAGGCACACTTAGCAGGAGCTGGCCTGCTCACTTATGCCTGGACCTTTCTGGCCTTCTCTCGTGCTCTGTCTACAGCGAAAAACGGATTTCACCTCCCAGACTGGCAAGGAAGCAGGAAGAGGAAGATATAGTGGTGGATGCAGGCACAGACAGGACAAGCTGGGAGGTTCAGAAGTAACCATCAGACCCTTCTTTGCAAGAATAAAGGAGATGTGATTGTTCAGCACCATGTTTCAAACACAAAAGATCTAGAGATGTGTAGATATCTGGTCTTGGAAGAAAATCTTAAAAAGCGAAAGGCCCAGAGTCTCCATTTCGGGGTACTAAACTCCCCCTGTGCAAGCCTGACAGGGTACTCCCTTACCGTTTCAGTATTTCAGTGAAGAGCAGGAGCCCTTGTTTGTGCAACTCCACATTGTTCAGCAGCAGGACATCTTGGAGACTTCTCACCAGAGATTCAATGCCTGTACATGTTCAAGAGAAGTCACAGAGACACTTAACATTCCAGAATCCAGGATGGAAGCAAAATTAATTTTTTTTTAAAAAGAAAGATTTAAACAATTATTCTTCTGAACCACTGACAGAAACAACTGTCCGAAACGAGTGTTCACCCTGATAATATGCCTCAACCTCCGCTACTGGAGATAAGTCCCAAAGAACAGAAGGAATTTAACCATTCTTCCTAAACCTACTCTTGGCATGTCCACAGAAATACTTAATAGTAACTCAGGGAGTGTCAATCACGATAAGTGGTTATTATAATGAATTAATGCTCATCAGAAACTCATTAGGACAGTGATGCTGTAAATTCAAGTTATGCTGGACATCACAAACACATCTGATAGGTACTAATTTTCAGCCCTTTATCCATCCTGACTGGAAATTGTGACTGTGTGTAAAGCGCTGGAATTCAGCTGGAGGCACAAGTATTACTGCAGTCACTCTGTCAGAAAGGCTGATGACTCACCATAGACGGTGTGACACTTGGAGAAGAAAAGGCGCTCTTCTGTCAGGAGGAGCAGGCAGCAGTACACTGACCAGATGAGGATTTCACTTTTACACAAGAGACACTCAAAGAGGAACTCTGCAAACACACACACACACAGATAAGGTCACCCTGTGAGGCTGCTCACAGCATGGCACAGCTGCTCCTAGCTCAGAGCAGAGGAAGGAGGAAAAAATGAGGAAGCATAGCAACAGCCACAGAGAGAACGGCTGTACTATGAAATGGCAGGAATGGAGAATGGAGTAGATGCTCAGGGTATGCTAGTCTTCAAAACAAGGTGACTGGAGAGCAGAGACCCATGAGCAGGCATCTTCCCAGCACAAACTCAGTAGGAAGGAGCGGAATTGTGGATCTAGCCCTTGGCACAAATGAAAAGCCACAAGGCAAGCTTTACCACAGATGTAGCGATCTTTTTTTCCTCATAACTTTTACATCTCCCAAAGAATTTGTATAATGAAAGTATTTCTGTCTTTTGGGATTACATAGAAACAATAAACCATCTCCCATAGCTGCATTCTAAAGCTAAATTCTAGACCAAAATCAGACCCAACTTACAGTATTAAGTGGAATGAGATGGAATCCCAGTTTGCTTAGGCTTGTACCTAAAGTCCTGCAAGAAGGACCTTGACCGCAAGGACTTAGCCAAATTCTTTCTGTGGAAACTCCATTCTGCCTGGTGACAGCTGCTTCTAAACTTTCAGTTGGAAACATACTGTCCCCTTCTACTCCTAAAATCACATGGTATAAAATGGCCACCACACACATTATGCCACCAGTGGATTTCATGGAGCCAGCCTGATTCCTAAACCAAGGTGGCTTTGATACTGGGAATGAACAGTAAGATGCTACTGCATTTGTTCACCTGGGACATCTGCATGGATAAAAGCAGGAGCATATCTGCTAGGAGAGTGAACCAGCACTGCAGCCATACAGTGAGAACTCGCTGCCTGTAACATCTCATCTCTGGTCAACAAGAGCTGTTGGGAAACAAAAGTCAAAAGGAGAGGGGAAGTCAGCTCTGCAGCTATGAGTAGGACACAGTTTGTTCTACTTTTTAAAATTTAAAACATAAATTAAGATCTCTCTCTTGGCATGTATTTCACAAATTAAACTTGCTAAGGTAAGATAAAACAGTGAACCAAAGACACTCAAAAAAGCACATGAGAACCACAACAGAGTAGATCATGAGTAAGAATAGTTCTGCCCCCATATTTAGTCATGCCGGTGCTGCATGTGCTGTATCAGACCTCAAGTGTGAGTGAGTAAAATCAGCTGAGGCCAGGAGTAAGATTTTCCCCATTCCAGGATGCAGGAATGAACAAGATAATCAATAGAGCTATCATCATTTCTCACTGCAGACTCTATTGGTGGTCTTGACAACAGAACACTCTGCTTTTTATATATACACTGCCTTAGAGATTCATTACAGGGCAGCAAATTATTTACGTGTACCAACAATTCACTACTACTTCAGCAATCACCTTTTTGAGAACAAGTGGCAGTGGATTTTCCCCTTCTAAAAAGTCAGGGTTCTCAGTCTCCTCCTCTGTCTTTGAATTATTCATAAGAATAGATACAAAATGGTCAGATTTCAGCAGCTCCTTTAGCAAACCTGAAAAAGCGGGAGCAAAAATGAGCACCATACTGAGCACAGTGAGGATTATATTAACACACGAGTATTCACAGGCTAAGACTTGTTGCCAACTTCCTCCCCTCTCTTGGAGGTCCTCATCTCCAGTTTAGGGAGCTTCTTCTCACTGTGTCCCCAGAAACTGCCATGATCCCCAGGTCTTGCAAACCCTTGTTGCTGATGCTTTTTGCTGGTCTGATCTGCTCTCTGTTCCTTCTCAGTCACGTACGTACATGGGTGCGTCTCAGGAGCCCTCTACTTGCATTATCTTCTGTTCATAACCACACCTTAAACTGTTTCTTGGGAGAGCTCTTGACCTGCATTCTTCTCCAAGCAGTCCATGACCCCAACGATAAGACATTTTCCCTGGAACACTTCCTAGAGAGCAGGCATTTATCTTCCCCTTCTGTTTTCACAGGCTCTTACAGAAACAGCTGTGTTTGGCTGAAGGATATCCACACTCCAAAAGAACTCCCTCAGTACCACAGTATAGATCACTGCTACAGGTATTGATGAAAATCATCAGTACACATCAGTACAGATTCACAGGGGTATCGTCTGAGCTACAGAATTCTACTTTCAAAGGAATCATAATGCATTTCTAGTAGCTGAGTAGATGAGCTGAGGAGCAATCCTGTTCCTTCCTACCTCCTACTAGAAAAATTAATTCCCTGGATGGTTTACAAACAAGTGATGTCAGAAAGGCTGAAATTGTGCTCCCCAGCAACAGCTGAAACATGCAGTTGGAAGCATAACTGCAAGAAAGTGCCTTTTCCACATTAGCTCTATAATCTAAGTAACATGATGCCCCACATGTGAGGACTGTATCTTTTAGACTGCATCCCACTGCTCTACAAAATCCACCTGCCTGTGCACAGTATTTGCATTCAGACACTTCGAGGGATGACCAGGCCACAGCACAAGTTCTGAAGAGATTGAAGATTAGTCAGTGCTGGGCACATGTGAGGCATGAGGGAACACGGGGGCTTGGGGGTGCTCAGCAGCAGGTCTGGGCCACTTGATTGCTATGGAGTAACAGAAAGGACTGATGGCTTTGGACAAGAAGCATAAAGATCCTCTATGGAACGACCGACATTAGAGCATCTAAATTAGCCAAGGATTTCTTCCTCATTCTAAGCCTAGCCTTGCACCTTGCAGTTTCTCTCAGCAATGCCTTACCCAAAGAATTAAACTGCAGCTCCTTTGTCTGTGCACACCCCAGGGTATTCAAGAAGACACCACACAGCTTTTCTTCGAAGTGTCCTGAGAGCCGTTCTGTGCCAACAGGAGAGGAGTACAGCTTGCCATACAAGTAGCAGACAGCAGCCTTTATAGCCTCATTTGGGTACGTCAAGCCCATCAGCAGATGATCCACTAAATTATCTAGTATGAGGAACAGGAACAGCAAACATTCACTAACATTTTAAAAGCACCAACCTATTTGCCCTGAAAACTTGCAAAAGCCCACTGGACAGACTGGTGTATGCAGGCTAATGAATGCCACAATCAGGTAATGTGCTCAGCACCATCTGTCCCTCTGAGCAGAGGGACAGTAATAGACGGCTAGCAGAGCTCACTGTTCACCATGTGAAGATCCACCATCCAAGCTCCCTCCACAAACAGTTCAGCTTGCTCACCAGGCCCCCAAGTGCTGGATCAAGGCAAAAAAACCTAGGTATGTTGCCTGTGAGGCAGATTCTCAACCCCAGTTCACAGAGGCTGCTTTTGCCTGGCTAAAAGCCTGCTATGAAGGTTCTGACCTGTATCCCAGGAGGCCTGAATGCCACTCTGACTTCTGGACAGGCTTCTTGTGTGACCTTCATGAATTCATCAGGGGAGAGGGGAGTGCATGCATGTGTATGTATTAGGGCTGTGAATGCCACCCTTCAGAGGGACATGACATATTACTCACTGTGCTTTACCACCAGTATCTCAGCAAAGCCTGGGATGGCATCTGCCAGCTTGCCCAAGAGAGCAAAGGTGGGTAGGCTGCTTCTCATGGTAGTTGCTTTGCACAGCTGTAGAGGAGACAGAGAAGGAAAACATTTCACTGATGAGGACACAGTCCAACAGCAGAAATGCACCCAAACCACCAAGTTCTCTGTGACGCAAAATTTTCCAGAACAGGATCTTTTCCAAAGATCAGTCCTTTTCATCACTTAGGATAAACCACAGGAAAACCCCAAATATCACACTAAGTCTCCAAAATGTCTTTAAATGAATTCAAGGAACTGCTTGTTTGTTGTTCCTTTTCCTCTTTCTCCCCTCCACCTCTTACATGAATACATGAGCCAGATTAATTTCTCACCACTTCTGCTACTTCCCGTTTTTTTGTACCCCATGGGACCATCATAAACTTAGGAACAAATAGAGTAACAGCCCATGGCACAGGCTGGGAAAGCACCTCATATAACTGAAACAGTAAAGTACAAAAAGAAGTATCTGAGGAAACCACACAGCTTTATGAGTATCATGAAGCCATATGGCTGCAAGGCATCATGACAACAATATAAAAACTCCATGGTAGGCACTAACACTGCCAACATCACAGCAGGGGCACTCTGCTCTCCAAGGTCAGGTTGGATGGGGTTTTGAGCAGCCTGGTCTAGTGGAATGGGTCTCTGCCCATACCAGGGGGGTTGGAACGAGATGACTTTTAAGGTCCCTTCCAACCCAAACCATTCTATGATTCTGTGATCCCACTGCAGCAGATGCTACATCCCATCTTGCCAGGCCACTCATTCCTCAATCTCTGAAAGACTGGAAGGAAGGGGAAAAGAATTCATCTTCACTGACCTCCTTTTGACTTTCATGCAAAATGCAGCATAAGTACTGTTCTGACTTCAGTTCCACAACAAGCCGCACCAGAACTAGGCAGAAGAAACGGGATCAGTAACACACACATAAGAGCACTCACAATCCATCTTCCACAGGCCTTTAGCAGACCAGTGGGCAAAGAGCTTTGAAATTAAATTAGTACAGAGGTGCTGAGAGAGCAGGGTAACAGCAGCATTCCCAGAACTATTACTTCTGATAGCCCAGCTCAAGCTCTCTGAGGCACCATTCCAGGAGTCCTGCTTCAGCTGCACTACAAACCATGCATGGAAATGAACTGCAAGCCACAAACTGAGCCTCAGGACAGCAAGTAAACATAAGGAAACAGCAAGGGAAGGGGAAAAAAAACCTAGCTTAAAAGCATAAAAAATTCTGGTAATTGAATACACCAGGCTTCCTACCATATGAAAATTGGCCTTTAAAAATGTATCCTTCCAGGGAAGATATCAGAACTGAAACTGCTGAGGATCCTTAGATTCACACTCAGAGCTCCTCCTTCAGCTGCTACTGTCCCTAAGGTAAGTGAGGTCTATCAGCCATTCCTCCCCACTGCAGTTACCCCATACACCTTACCAGAAAGCAAGGCCCCAGTCACCAGCATGGTGCTGTTCACCTCCTCAGCCCCGAGTAAGTGCTGTTATTCTTGGCTCACCAAAATTTTAAGAACTCTGTCAGCCCTGTACTGGAATCAGCAAGAAATTATGTTTGCCAGGCAGTGGCAACACATCCCCTGCGGTTTCCCTAAAACCACAAGGGAGTTACCTGATGCTGGCAGCCTGCCTGTGCCTCCACACACATACCGGCAGGGCAGCTGCAGGAAGCAAAGTTCCTCTTCTGGTACTTTTAGAACTGGGCACCTGAATGTTCAGCAGATAAAATTTTGGCAATAGTCCCTTTACTGAGACACTGCGCACAACATTTCTACACAGGATTTGGTGGGGCTGTCTTGGATGTAGCTTGCTGTCATGGCATGACTCATTTGGAAAACCTACACTTTTGATTTGTATCCTAAGAAAGCATTCTAAAAAGAAATACCAGAGACTTCTGGGTTCACCATTTCTTGGTATATCGAAGGCAATACTAGACTGCTTCAGCTACAGATCTATGCATCTCAGCAGAAGCATATCTGAGACAGGCGATTTATAGATGGTTTAATAGCCCTTTCTTGCCCCAAACTCTCAGAAACTTTAAAAACTTTCAAGGCTCAGGCAACACACTTAAAATTGCTCTGCTAGAGAGCATCCATCTCTCAACAGACCGGTAACATGACAGAAAGGTTTCTCCCCTTCACAACCCCATTTCAAGCAAGTGTCTGAAAACTAAAATCCCTCTGGAAGAAGTTTGTCATAGCTCCTTTTACGTTTCATGGCTGGATATGAACTGCATCATTGCACTACTAATATCTCTAGACTCAGCAGAGGTGCCCAAGGTTAACTGGACTGCAGAGATTCCTTTGTCAGCCCTGCAGATATTTCCTTCAGGTTTCAAGTGAGGGACTGCTCACAAAGAGGACTCTACAGCCTGTACAGCTAAATCACAAATACCCTCTACTCCTGAGGAGAAAGCAGTAGATCCCATAGATTTCCATTTGCTTTGACAATTTGGTCAGGTCCAGCAATGCCAAAGTTGAGGCACTGTTACCCATCTGATACTAAATTAATGACACACACAGAACCTGTGGGAGAAATGTTAAAATATTTATACGTGCACACACTCCCCTGCCCCCAAATATTGGGGCAGACCGCTCATTTTCGTTGCATGGATAGAAAATAGATGATCTTCCCCACTGAAGCTGTGTCAAAGCTGAGCGTCTCACTACAGGCATCAGACAAGACAGACTGTCCCCTTCACAAACTGCCAGTAACTGAGATGTGGCATTTGTCTCTCACCTTCAACAAGTAGGTTCAGGGCACTGCTGTCTTCCACAGAATGCAACATCCCTAAAAGATAAACCACAATAGGTCATGGAACTCATGCCTGCTTCTGATCACCAGTGCTGTGATTCCTTCTTATTAAAAAGAACTGAAATTTTTTTCAGAACTGTTTTGTTT
>VYZQ01043737.1:3700-14667 GCA_013400655.1 Mystacornis crossleyi
AAAAACAAAAACAAAAAACAAGAACAGTCACAGAATCACTTTTATTCTATGATGATCCTCATATTCAAGGTTCTAGATCTTCACCTTCCCTCCTCAAATGAAACCTCACTAGCAAGGAATGACCAGCACATGACCTTATCCTTCTCAGGTTATACTGATTATACTCCAGTGCACATGAAAGCCCTCAGGCTACACTCTTCAATTACAAAAAGCTGCTTTGCACTTAATACAGACTTTGAGGAACTACAAGTTATCTCAACTCAGCTGATGGACTGTAAAATGGTTCTCTATTCTGTTCCAGGAATTGCTATGCTTTAAGTCATATCTAACCTGCTTTGCAATCTTACAGCACAACTCAGACTGCCACGAACACAAATCAGCCTATCCTTTTCAACAAAGTGGCACGTTCAGAATGCCCCTGCACTAAAGGGGACAGAACACACAAAGCTGCAACTGCAGAGCAAGGGATACAGGTTTATTAATCCATGCATGAAGGCTTAATATTGGAGGTTCTGTTTAATGAGCACTAAACTTAAGTTTCTTCTACAGAAAATATTTGCAGAATGTTTTAGGAATGAACAGAAAGAACAGAACCTTCCTAATACCTACATGATTATCCAAATAGAGAAGAAGAAAGCCTTAGAACTTGTCCATATTAATTAATTAAATGCTCAAATACATTTTTCTGGTTTGATTAAAAATGTACTAAAGACACTTACTAGATTATAAATCACAAATATAGTTATCAAATTAAGCAATAAACTATTTCAACGGCTTGCCCTTCAATTTATAAAGTGCAGTCCTTTTTTAAACAAAAAAAAAAAATTAGTATATCAACTTAAAACTTACAGCACTAGCCTGCCAAGCACCAAAAGAACATCTTCACATTCTGTAGTCAAGTAAGGTCTTGCATTAGCAAAGCTTTGGATGGAGATTCGATACACTTCCAAAAAAGGTAAAATATGTTCCGATGCACCCCGACTGCCAGCATACTGGAGCAGTGTCTGAAACAAAATGAGTTATCATTAGAAGTTCTTATAACACACTATTGCTTAAAAACAAATATCAATATACAATATCAAACACATACAGTGGAATAATTCTGGAAGTGAGAAATCTTTACTCTGAAAGAGAATTTAAAGTGGCAGCTTTTCAACTCAACAGAAATTCTCCCTTTTATTGAAATACGTTCTATTTACTTTATTATTTTGATAAAGTTACCAGAATTTCTACTGGGGAGAAAGTTAGATGCAATTGGCAGAAATGTGAACTATTAAGTAGAAAATTCAGGGAGAAGTCCTACACTTAGCTCCTTTTGTACAACTACTATGGAGACAGAACCATGTAGGTAACACTGGAATCTTTATCACTAGCGAGAATGCAGGAAAAATAGGAAGAAACTCAAGATTAAGAACATTACTACAGGTGTAGTATTTTAAAGATACATGCATTACCCACACAGCAAACATGAAGCCACTAGAAAGGGTTACAAAATTCAGATCAGATTATTATGTAGGCATTTTTAAAATGCAAAATTACCCTAGATTTTACTCCTTGACCACAGCAATCCCACATTATCCAGGCACAATACTAAAGCAGCAATATAAAATCTAGCCAGTTTTAAGAGAAATCACATCAATACAGGGACAATACTAGTATCTCCCAACCTTTTTAAAACTTACCTACGCTACCATGCTACGCTTTGACAGGCTATGAAATATAATTTGAGAGCAAGTAGGGCACTGAGCTGAGGACACCTTTGCTCTACTGACAGCTTGCTTCACAAGTAACAGCCCTTCCCTGAACACCCCCCTACACCTCCAGAGCAGTGATGCTTGTATTCTTACCAGTTCCCTCTCCCGTGTGGTACCCTCCCTAGACTAAACAAGGTAACGATCTTGATTAAAGCCAGCTGCAAAGAAAACAGAACCAATGAAACAGGCTGTGCTTTTTGGAACCCTTAGGGCCAAGACTGCATGGGGGAAAAAAAGTTCAGAGTGCTTCACCCAAACATTCAAAACAAGTCAAATTGTCCTACAAGGATGGTGATGCCATATCAGTTTTCATATCACTTCAAGTTGGGACTCTGACACAACAAACTTATATTAACACCTTAAAAAACCCCACATAATCATATCAGATGGTGAATGGATGGAGAACACTGCTGAACAAACCCTACCATGAGCTTTCTAAAACCAAATGCAGTCATAATAATGACCAAAAACTTCTAAGACAAAACCTATCCTCCAGCATAGCAAGAAATAAGTGGCCAGTATCCAATGTTACATCAGTGATATAACTATGCTATACTAGTCCTAGCCTGAAAACAATGCAGACGTCCTTTAGACTAGCAGAATCGTGTTATATCGTACTTATATCATACTTAAGAAAAAGAAATCTATAAAAAACACCACCTAAGAATCAGTAATCCACTGTTTTGGATTGTTCTCCAGCAACTCAGTAAGAGAGTTCTCTTAGTGAGAGTTCTCTCATTCTGGGTGAATGGAAGTTATAAACTTTCCAAAAAACCACATAATATTAATAGTTATAAAGACATAAGATGGGGGTGGGGGGGAAATTGGAAGTTAACAGAAATCATCCTTAAGCATAGCACAAAGATCATTAGCTGCAGCGGTGAATGGCAAGTAATACCAGTCTTCAAGCTTATGTAACAGATTAATTAAAGATTTGATAATATAACTCAAATCATATTATCGCTTTGTAGCATTAAATCAGTTTCAAAGACTGTCAAGCTGCAATCTCCAGAGGTAGTCAACTAATGACTATCATAAATCAGCTGTTTAGTAAAGCCAGCAGTAACACTACCATTATAATGACTACAGGAAACAGATCAAACACACCAATCCCTGCACTCTTCTAAAAATACATCCATTAAAACCAATCTATTTAAAAAGCCACATTTAGTACTCAATTATTTTGACAGACACTTTGATCATAAACTACCTGGTCTGTGTAAACCATAAAATACAACAGAATACTTTCTAAGATTAAATAAATTTTCTAGTAAACACTGCATCCTTGCTCAAGCGCAATCCAAGCATCAGGATCAAAGTCTTAAATCTAATGTTAAGAATTCACTGAGTAACCATTTATGAGAAACTTCTTGTCAAATACATAAACAGTGGTTTGAGTGTAAAAAAGAGATTCATTGTGACAGACTTATTAATAGCTTAAACTTCAAGGATCTGTAGTTTTGAACACTATGATGCTATTACTGTTAGCATACTGACAAATAAGCCAAATGTAGCAACTGTATTAAAGAAGTTCTTCAAAGCCCTTCTGCTATTTCACAAGCATTATAAATAGTTCAGTTGTCCACTACAGATTTCTCCTGGCAATCGATATAAAACCTACTATGGAAAAACTATGAACTTGACAGAATTAGATAATCTACATGTTTAAAGGATTCTCAAGTAACAATTCAGAAGCAACTACACTTTACAGTCTAACTATCAACAAGACATAAATACTGACATCTAAATACTGACAAGAGTATTCAAGCATTTAAAGTCTGGTTAATACACACCCGCTTACACCTCACGCCATCCTTCTCTTTGACTCCAGTAACGCATCTGATTGGCGAGTGTGCGAGAAGCACAGAGGCCATATTCACCTAACACGTAACATATAGACTAGGCCTTGGCCCTCCACACTGCACAGATTTTCATGTTCTGCAGTGATGGAACAGCTGCTTAGCTGCACTGCCTCAGAAGCATAATTCTTCTGCTCAGACCCAATTGAAAGACAAAGATCTCAAAGTTTCCTGACCTGTTGTTACAGCTTTGAGTCTCTGTTTAAAAAAAACACTTCCTCCTCTTCTTAACGGTATCTGATTGCACTCAATGCACCACCTTCAAAAACTTCAGAAAGCCACCAGCTGCTGAGCACTGGCAGATGGGATGCTTTGATGTCCTACAACCTCCACTTCACTGATAACTGTTCTTCCTATTTATGATAGCACAGCCTCAAACACCCACCCTTAGTTGTTCTACCTGGCTGTTTGGGTACATACTGCACTCCACAGCAGGTGTGTTTTCCCCCAGGTGAATGTGCAAAGCATTCATGCCCGTACAATATTAAGTTGCAGAGTCAACCCCTTATTTAGGCTTCAACAGTTTCTTTGTTTTGTTATCCTGGACAAAAGTACCATTTACCTGCTTGAAAATAGGGATCTTCAAGGAAATTGTGCCATCCAGCATCACTCCTTGCAAGAGCTACTGGAAAACTGCACACAGTAGCACAAGTTTACATGTCATAAAACAGCATTCAGACAGCTCAAAGCATAGGAAATTTACTAATTTGGCTCTCAGTTTGCCTGACAGCCATGGTAATTTCCACAGCAAAACAGAGCACCTGCCTCAACTGTACTCACAGGATGGCAAACCTAAAACATTTCAGCTCTCCTTATGTCAGCTACTCTCCAAAATCAAACTTAAGCCCAGATAAATTCAGCTTCTTCCTAGGCACATTCTGCTGTAGCTTAATAAGCTTATGACAAGGTATCAGTGGTACCCTCCAAGTAATTAATACAAAATTAAGTTGAGCCCCTTAAATTTCACTTATGGGCAGACCTTAAAGTTATTTAAGTTATCACAAACATCCCTTGTCAGGAGAAACACAGACATAAAATTACATCCTACCCACAGTGGTCTGACTGCACAATGACATCACAAATTCATCCTTTGTTGAAGATGCTGCAGGACAGACCAGCAGTTCCATGTCTTCCATTGCATCTCCTGGAGTACAGGCACAACAATCTGAAAAGTCTCAGACTGATGGCAACTCAAAAACAATCTTTACCGTTTTTATCTGTGCTATCATAGTATTTTAGAACCAGACTACAATAACAGCACAAGGATCTAGAGGGCTACATTATTTGTAGGACACGGTTTGGGGGTTGTCATTGTTTGCTTTTTTTTTAGCTAGCAGAACTGTCTTTCACCAAACTCCACTGACCAAGAATCTCTAAAGCTTCTTCTATACCAAACTAATCTGGGAAACTGGACGTGTACACACACTGATGATCTTGACAACCACTATTAAGTGTTAGCTGAATATTTGTGTCAGTGTGCACCACTGGAAACAATTTCAGCAAAACCTAAACATGGAAAGAGTCACACTTTGTAGTAGGCTCCATATCAGTGCAAGGTCACAGATCTTCACCATATACTGATCTTGGGATGAACACAGCAGTATGAAGCTGCACCCTGAGAAGAAAGAGTTTTGAAACCTAGTAAATATACTTATTCTCCTGTTTCATCAGTTGATGAGCTAAACATCCTCCCAGAATGATATGGCAAAGCACACAACCTGGGGATGCAAAATGGAAGACTGTGAAGGGTAACACCACTTATACATAATTTGTAACACACCAGCAAGCTTTTTTCCCCCATTTTGCCATTCACCAGTCAAATACTATAGCTTAATCAGCTGAGGTGTTGTAAACTAGCTTAGAAAACAGTTTTTTATTTCTTACTTTAAAACCCGCAATCTCTTCAGACTCAACAAGGATAACTCTCCAATCCAGCATCATAACAATAATTTTTCAACCTTAAAGCTGACAGTAAATCATGCTGTGAGGGTAGCAAAAACTAATTAACCATTGGAAGAGTTTACTTAAGAATGAGTTATCTCCATCACTGTGGCCTTAATCAAGATTACCTCTTCTGAAACTTAGGGCCTCGATTCGGAAATTGGTGATCTTCCTCTCCGTTGTACCAAACAAGTACTCAAGACAAGATATCCAAACCACAGCACATTCAGGGACTTAAGGGCACTACACGCCCCTACAGGCCAGCAAGCATTCCTTGCACCCCACAGCTGATCTCAAACGAGACGGAATACGCAGATTTTATCCCGAGACAAGTGAAACACAGACAGGCGGACGTCTCGGAATCGAGCCAAAACTGCACCGAGAAAATGCGGTGCGGCCCGCCTGCCCCAGAAACCCACCCGAAGGCCACAGGATGTCCCCGTCCAAAGCGATACCAAAGCCCAAAGGCGAGCAGTCCCCTCGGGCCCGGCTCCGGGCTGGCGGCGCAGAGCCCACGGGGGGCCCTCGGCAGGGCGTGCACAGCCCCGCTCGGCAGCCGGGCACGGTGCCGCGAGCCCTGCGCACCGCCAGCTTCGGAAGAGCGAGCGCCCAGGACAGCAGCCCCGTGCTTGCCCCGGGCATCCTCGCTGCCCGCACCCAGCCTGCAGCCTGCGCCGCGGCCCGTCACGCCCGGCTCCTACCTGGCAGAAGCCCCGGCAGTAGGCTCGGGACGAGGCCTCCGACACCTCCTGCTCGCGCAGCTCTGCCTGCAGCTGCCAGAGGCGAGCGCGAAGCGCCGGCACCACCCGCGACACCTCAGGCCGCGCCGCCGCCTCGGCCTCCGCGTCCGCCATCTGCACCCGACCCTACTGCGCGTAGGCACCGGTCACGTGACCCGGCACTGACATCATCGGCCCGGGACGATGTCACGTGAAGCCCACACGTGACTTGTCGCTCTCCGCGCGAGCCGCCAGTCGGGGCAGGGAGCAGGCACGCTCTCTCGAGCTGCCCCACGTGACGAGATGCCGGTGCGCGTTGCCCTCAGCGCACAGGGGGCGGGGCTCGCGGTCGCTGCAACCCCTCCCCCCCGTCTGGCGGCCCCGGCCGCTGTGGGCGGTGGCGGCGGTCGCCTCTGGCGCTTCGGGAGGAGGGCATCGGGACGGGTTGGGAGTTTCAGCCCCCTCTGTGATAAAGGTGACTGCAGGGCTAGGGGACTTGAAAGATAATAATGGACGCCGGCCAGAGTCAACTTTTTAACTTAGATTGCCATTATTTTAATCTCCCGTTTAACAGCACGTTGTTGAAAACAGAACGTTCGTGTCTCTAGGACAGCCCTGGAGAGGCTCTTGCCCAGACACGGGAACAGGGAGGATGGTAAATAGCTTTTACCAAGAATTTGCAGAATGTCTGGTGATATGAATGCTGGGCCCATGGGTTGGAAGGCAGTATGTTGCCCTGAGTCCTCTGGGAAAAGTTGACCCGCTGGGGTAAAAAAATGGGCAGGACTAGCAGCACAGATTCTGAAATCTCACAGAAAGTGATCAGAGCCAGTCAGGTTTGCTTTTACCCTATCTGACTGTGGAAGGGAGTACCTGAAAGCCACACAGAAGTAGAGGCTGAAATGGTGTGCAGTTGCCTGGAGCTTCCAGGTCAGAAATCTGCTGACAGGCATTTTGCCTGCCTTCGTTTTTCTTAGAAATGAGGGGAGGTGAAGCCCCAAGGCTTTCTGAAGAGAAAAAGTAAACAAGCAGAAATTGCAAACAAAACATTTTCCTTTGGTTCTAGTCCGGGTAGCTAAAAGGTGGGCTAGTTCCTTTTTTTTTTTGTTTGAGAATTGAAGTCAGGGCTTGTTTATGAGCAGTGGTTGGCATTTATGCCCTCCAGTGAGATAAGAATCTCCTTTTTGCTTTTCAAACTCTGACTTGCCAGGCATGAGCAGTGGGAGGGATGCACATCTATGGCCACATGGTAAGAATTATCTGGGGTTTTCCACTTTAATCTGCAAGGCAAATGAAGAAAGGAGAGGAATGGCAAAGTTGGGGAGACCTGGGGTGAATTGAATGGAATCACCTAGGAAACTTTTCCTGGCATCATGTATGATTTCAGCTCACAGCTTTGTAGTGCAGAGCAAGTGGAGTCCTTTTGGACATTTGGAGAGAGGGGTGAAAACTAAGAGATGGGTTAGGAATAGCAAAACTATCCTCCTGAATATTTAAAGCCAGTGGAGGCCTTAAGAGATGTCCTAGGAAGGACAGAAGAGGTATAAAATAAGAGCTTGGGCCACAGATCTGCCCCTAAGCTGTTGTATTCTCCTACAAGTTACATGGTTCAGTAGTTTTCATGTTGGGAGAGAGTGTTTCCGATACCAGGCTAGGTTGCATGATAGAGTGAACAACAGTCTGTAAGTATGAGAAATCTGCTGGGGAGGGTTCTTGTTCCATCTCTGGAATAGACCTATACCCTTTTCCAAAATCTGGGCAAGTCCCCTCCTTTTACAATATGGGGCCTTGATTATAAGGAAAAACTGTTTAAGCATGAGGATGGCCAAGGAGTGGAGTGCTAATAAACTTGTTCAGTCTGTGCTGTTAGAAGTGTCCTCATGGCAGATCCACAAAGCTGACAAAGAATGACTAGGACACCAGACCAGCTGGTAGAGCTGGCTAGCTTGTGATGGTCCCAAGGATCCCTGGGTAACATTAGTCCCTGGTTTGTTTCTCTCTCACACTGTGCTCAAGAGGGAACCCCAGCAGCCTCCCAGACACATTTGACCAAGCACATCAGACTCTGTTAACTGTAGGCCACCATCACCTGCTGCCAGGCCCTCTGCATGCCAGCAGCTCTCCTGCACATCACCACCAGGCTCTGGCAGAGAGCAGCCAACTGTGTGATCCTGCAGCATAGACATCACACAGAACAGCTTCAGTGCAGAGCTGCCCTGGAAGCTAGTATGTGCGGCTTTGGGCCTCATCTGTCTTCCATCACTTATTAGGAACAGAGAGGGGAGGAGAAGTCCTTGTAAATAGGCCTGTTTTCCACCCCTGCTCTCTGGTGCCTTTAACCTCCTCTCCTCTGCCCAGCTGGGTCCTGCTTCCCACTGAAAGGTGTCAGGGGCAGGGCCAAGGGCCATGACTGAACCGGGGCCATGGCAGGACCTGGGGCAGGGGCCGGAACTGGGGCAAGACAAGGGGAAAGGGAATTGGCAGCCCTCTCCTGCCCAGCCAGGCCCTGTGCTGGTCATACGGGCGGGAAGAAAAGGGGGCTGGGAGGACAGCTGGAGGCCATGATCGGCAGTGCAGGGAGAGCGATGGTGGTTGACATGTTGACATACATGTCTGTGCATGGACTGGCTGGGGCTGGGAACCAGCTCCTTTCCAAACTGGGAATCTGTCAGAGGTGGGAACTCACAGGGATCCATACTGGGAGCAATGCTGTTTTGTATCTTCCTAAGTGATCTGGATGATGATGTTGAAAATGATATAACTTTCCTAATTCCTTTTTTTCTAATTAATGATTTTAATTAACTTTTTAATTAGTTCGTTAAATTAATTGTAAGCAGTGTATTAATCATAAGTAGTTAAGCAGTGTCGTTTTCCACTTCAGAGAAGTTTCGTTTCACGGACTGTTATTGTTAGAGCTTGATTATTAGATCACTGAAATTTTGAGTTTTGCTCAACTAACCCTGATAAGCTTCAGTGAATAAAGCCTGAGGGAGTTAAAAGCTTGACACTTGGGATCCAAAATTTATGGCCCTCCAAGGACATGTTGGAGTAACCAGAAGATGAAGAAGAGACTGACAAAGACGATCCAACATGTGCTGGTGTTTTGCCAGAAAACAAGATCAGCACAAAGGACACAGACGCCAACTTTAAGGAATAAGTTTAATTTATTGTAGTGCAAAACTGCAAAGAATTACAAAGGATAAGCTAAGTAATGTGCCTTATCATTACTACAAAAGATTGCCTGTAGTGATTAAGAAAGATACATCATCAACTACCCTAATATTTTACCATCACCCAGATCTGCACATCAGTTGGGGAGCCCCAGTCACAGCAAAGGATTTGGAGAATCACTCCTGGTAACTGGGAAATCCTATGTGGTGCGCCCACCCAAAGGCGGGGCATTCATTTTCTCTGTGAGAGGGCCCAGCTTTTACATTGTTAACATAAATAAACAAGCTAACATAACTTCTCCTGTGGAAACTTCTGGTTTCATCCTTCTCTTGGGTTCCTTCAAAATCCTGGCCAGGGCTAAAGGAGGAGCCAAGGGAGTTGGCTTTGACCATATACCCCCAAACAAGGCCAGATATCTGATTTCATGGCCTTGGATGGCTTTAAATATGGAAAGGTAAATATATTCTTATCCCACCACATATTTTGCTAGTGATCATGCATGTTTCACTAATGAGCAGACACATATATCGTAACACTAATGATCATACATATTCCATTAATGAGCAGATACTAATATAACGTTTGGTTGGAAGGTTCATCTAGAGGTCAACTTTGGCTCAGCGCCTGTTGTTCAGGCCTCAGTACTTCAGCTGGAGAATGCCTCTGTGAGAAGAAGATTATAAAAGGGCTGAAAAATGTAGACTAATTAGCATGAGGAGCGAGAAATCAATAACCAACAGAGGACAGAATATTAATTAATTAAGATAATTACGTAATTTAGAACCAATGAACATTAATTTCTTTGTTTGCTAAAAATGTATAAATAAATGAAAAGTTTTTAAAGTGTTGTATGTGTACTATACACCCTGACCAGAATAAAGTAATGCCTACTTCCTAATACTAAAAAATAGTGTTAGGTGACATATTCAGTGACAATTTTTGGCAACACAGGTGGGACTCTGCTTCTGATGCTCCATGGATTCATGGGCTCAACAGGAGCTCCAGCATGCACCAAAGGTTTTTCAAGGAGGTCCTTGACCCTCAGATCTGCTGATTTCAGGGCAAGACCCCTGGGATTTTATTAAGGCATAATTGACGGTATAAAAGGTGTACCTAACCATAAGCTTTGACCAAAAATCCCTGCAGAAATTGACCTCTGTAATATAATATAGTTGGGTTATAAAAGTGGTGATATAACTGTTAAAAAAAGGAGTGTGATATTTGGGTTATAAAAATAAATCACTAGTGATGATATAACTCGCTATTTTCTATTAAAATATAATTATAAAACCATATGAGTATCAAAGGATGTGGGTTCAAGTAGTACCACCTAATTGGAAAACTGTGTACGTGGTTAATGCCATGCACACCACGGGTCCCAATCCCACTTGCCTACATATTAGTTGGACACAGTGCCATTGATGCCTTAGGTTTTAACTTTTATATTTTTTAAATCCTGTACTGCCTAGTGTGTAACTCTTAAGTTTCCTGTAGCCTGTTCTGTTTTCTCATGCTGGTTAGAC
>VYZQ01043744.1:0-11444 GCA_013400655.1 Mystacornis crossleyi
CACGGGGGGCACCTCTTCATCATTGAACTTGGAAAAGTCAATGAAATCTCTGCTGGAGATTATCATGAAAGTGCATCAGTGCACAAGTAGTCCAGAACATATTTAAACACTATTTTTAAAAAGCCCCAAACACCTCAAAAGCCCAAAACCAAGCAAAAAATATCCTTTGTAAAAACTTGTTACATGTTACCATACTGTTCTCTTAAATGTCTGTTGTGTTCTGATACTTCACATCCCTGCTAAGGCAGAACAGCCAGAAAAGATTTCAGAAAGGTTTTTAAAGACCTTATGGGGATGGACCTTTCACCACTACGGCAAGAGCTGGCAGACATTCCAGCAAAAGTACAAAGGGACCCTCTTTGAACAAGAACAATCGTACTAGCTTTATTATTTAAAACCCTTGCACCCTTAAAGCACACAGGCCTCAAGAAGCATTCCTTCAATTAACCTGGGAAAAGCAGATTACTGTGCACTGAAAAAATAGCGATACAGAACGCAGCTCCTTTAGGAACTGAGACTCACAAAGACAGGATTGTACAAAACCTGTGTGAGAGCTGTCAGCACAGCTGAGGCGGTTGGCACTTACCTTCTCACTTCATCAGGGACTGACTTCTGGAGTCAAAGCTGTTCACCTTCCCTCAAACACCAAAAGAAATGCACTGGTTGAGATACTTGAGGAGAACAAAACTGAAAGTGGCAGCACGTACCAGTTGGAGGAGTAGAGTGTGTTCTGTATTCTTCAGAAGGAGCATTATCAAAAAACCCCAGAATGAGAATGAAAAATAAATCCTTACCCCTCTTATAATTATCTTAAATGACTGAATGTAAAGCTTTGTAATATTGGCTTTTTCTCTCTGTTACTCTTTTGTTCTAGGCTCATTTACAGCAGTGAAACAAGATTGACTGGTTTTCATTTGGTCTTGGAAGACAGGCACCGAAACCCCATAGCAGCGGTACTGAAGCTTGATCAAATAGTTATTTAGTCCAAAATGAGTGGCAAGGTCAGAGTTGTCTGAATTCAAGATAAGAGAGTGGACCCAGCTCTCAAAATGGAGGCAATCGTGCTTTAAAGTTTTCATGCACTGGCACTTTGTTGCTATGTTCATATCACTTTAGGGAATGTACACATCATCTCTAAAACTCCTTCTAATTACTATAGAAATAAGAATCAACAAATAAACCAATAAATCATTTATATACCTACCAGTACTCTTCTATTCCTCTACTCTGCTATGTTTTATCTCTCCCCCTCATTTTTCAAACACGTTTTCAGAGCCAAACCAATATCTTGGTTTGAATACTTGGCAGAACTTCTCTAAATGCATATTCTTATTTCACCTAAGGCATCACCTCAGTATTACTAAGTAGTTCATCTTTTTATAACTGAAGGCGATTCTTTGCATATGAAGTCTAAAAATGCTGTCTAACTTAAAGCTACCAGAATCTGTTATTGCAGTAATCACTCCCTCACTAAGTCTGTACATCAGTGCCTGAACTGGGAAGCCCTCCCTTTCTTCAGTGCATTAGTATTGACAAAGCTAGTCCTTCAAATACATTTTTAATAACCTTTTTATATGGTGCAATATCACTGAAAGTTCACTGGATTTATTTTTGTCAGTTCAGAACGATGGGATTTTATATGAAAGGATTGAAAAGACTTTTCTGTTAGTGCTCTTCATTTTAGAGGCTCCAAAGCATTAATGCTGTGAACATTAATATTTTGGCCTGATACCTAATCTGCCTCTGCTCATATTGCAGCTGGGCCAATGGGAGAAACCTGGAAAGTAGCTTTGTGGATCAGGAGCAGCGCCAAATTGCAGGGATCTCCTCTATGTCTGATGATTTCCATTTCTTTTTTGATTTTTTTTCATGTCGCTGTACCAGAACAGTGGCATAGGCTGCCTTTCATATTATCGGAGACATCAAAGGGAGGTGCCAAGGACCTGTCTCTTTACTGTTTTCCACCTTTTTCAGGTACTGACACTCCCACCTAATGAGTCCAACATGCCACAAAAATATCACCCCTGTGCACGAGCGGCGTACTAGCCCCTATTGCGTTGGAGGTGCCAGCGTGCAGCTCTCCAGCTCTTGGAAGCTTTAAGCCTAAGTCTAGTCACCTCTAACCGCATGGCAGACGTGCCTGTGCCATGGAGCACGGACTGCTCCTGCTCCTGAGCTCACCATGGCTTGGGCTGGGAACTGCAGCACGAGGCTGTGAGTGGAGGCAGCAGTGCCTGACGGTGCATTCCCCCAGTACAGTGCACCCAGCTGCCTCTTGCCCACGGAAGTGAGGCACCAAAGCAGAAGGTACCTGCTGGAGCCCTGCTGCAGGTGTCTGACCAATGTTTCCTGGCATAAATCCAAAGGGATGCATTTGCAGGATCAGCATGTGAGGCTCCAGAAATCTGCCCCAACTAGTTGCCTACCTACCAAAGCAAGGGAAGAACCATCATTTAAGTGGTAAGTTGGGTGGTTGCATCTCTGTGCACTTGCTGGGGCTGGCACTGACTGGGAATCTTCCTGGCAGTCGGAACAGGTGAGCCAAAGAATGAATTGATCTGCCTTGCACAGTGCTTGCCGATTTGATCCCTTGGTCAGGGGTGAGGTCCTCAGAAGAGGACATGCCTCTTCTGAACTGAATCAACAGAGGATTTTGACATCATCCAGTGTCCTTCAAGAACATGAAATTCATTCTCCAGCTGTCACTCACAATTAATCTATTTATTCATGCGGGGGGGTAAAATTTAGTTCTCTTACATTACACACCAAAAAATTCACTCTGCAAATCTGTTTTCTGAGGAAAGAAGGAATTTTCTGAGAGCAGACAAAGACTGCTTCCTGCAAAAAGGGACTGCAACAGTGTCCTTGCTTCTCATCACAACAAAAAAAAGTATCCTTTGCATTTCCCTAGATGTAATTTTTTCTGTATTCACTTCCATTATTGGTTTCTCTTTCCATGAGGGGGGTAGGCCAGGAGAAACGCTCACCAGAGAGCTCTGTTGTGTGTATGAAATAATACTGTAGTAAATGAAAACACCAAAGCAAGCTTCTTTTTACTTTTTTCTAATAAGCAAGCTGATAGGAAATGAGTTTCCTATGGGACAGAGCTAGGGGGAGTGGAGTTCATATAAGATTTTCCACACCATTTCATAGCTATCCAGTTAAGAACAGGCATCAAGCTACAGCAAGGGTCACCAGGTAATTTTCCCTGACACAGAGTGCATGCTTCTCATTCCATTAAACCACGTCAGGGTAATGCAGTGAATATTACACTGACTTGTCAAACTGCATTAACCGCAGTGCTTCCTCTCCAAGACTTTAAGGTGATGCCTCTTGGAATAATAGCTGCATGAGGCTTTTTGGAAATCTGACCAAGTATTTGCATCTTTGCAAAGGCTCAAATCCTTCAGCCGTCTTGAAGCAGGGAATATGAACAATATTCATACACATCTTAATATTCATATAAACTATAATATTGGATATTAAAAAGGGACAAGAAGAAGTTATTAAATGGAATTTAGCATCTCATCAACAACAGGGTAGGACTGGTTTTTCCTAAAAATGAAAAAAAAATCAAAATGTTGAGTATGATCTCTGACAATCCTGGGTGTATAATCAATGGAGGGATCTGTCTTATGTATAACTTTAATTTTACACAGTGTTGTAAGGAGTAAAAACAACTCTGCTTTTCCTATGTAAACAACATTGGGCATTATTGGAAGACCCGGAAAGTATGACAATTCCTTTGAGAGCCCTGAGAACAAAGGCTCATTTCGGTTTATATGGAATTTCAATGTAGCCAGTATATTTCGTGGCAAGCCATGTCATAACTACAAATTCCTCAGTTATTTTCACTATTTGGAGCAGGGGAATTATCACATCTTCCATTTCTTCGTTTGATTTCAGCTGAATCCCTGGAAAGCTGTGCATCACACTACCTACATTTTATGTTGACATCCTCCTGTGAAAAATGCCAGGTGTGATGGGCAGATTTTGCTGGCTTGCACAGGACTACTTTTCATATGTAATAAAAGTTCTTGATTCCTATCTGCACTGCTTTCACATGGCTAATTTAGAGCCCCAGGGCTATTCTAGTTGAAACGTAGGAGCTTTATATCCCAGTAACAGACTCTACCAATACCACCATATTCTCCTGCTAAAATATCTCAATTTTAAGCAGGAAAAGAATTCAAGTGTTCACTTGGGCCAGTGTTGAAACTTCAAGCAGTCTGCTGCTTGCTTACTGTCAATAGCAGCATCTACTGCATCACCAGCAGTATTAAAACTTCAGTATCTCCTGCAACAGCCCACTTCAGACAAGCTGTGAGAGTGATGACTTCATCATCTCCAAGTCAAGCTACATCTGAATCTCAGCCTAACACTCAAGATTTCTGCATCCTATGACCAGGAACCCCAGTCCTATATTCATGAGCCGCTGCAAGAATTAGGGGCCAGGACCAAGCAGTAAAATCATAGCCCATCAGTGAAATCTGCAGAAGGAAATATTTTTTCTTTCTGTTCTTAGAAATAAGACACATGGTACCAGCATTTTCTTAATTACAATGAAGAATTTGTGAACTTCAGTAGTTTTCCAGCTGGAATTTTGTTCAACAAAAATCACAGTAGTGAGTATCTAGTAATGATAGTGAAAAAGAAAGGCTCTAACAAGAAATTAATTGATATGGAAAGATCTGGGCTTTTAATAAAAAAAATAGAGAAAGGTGTTTGCAAGGAACTAGTCCAGCTACTAAAGTAGATTGATTTAATTTTCAAAATATGAATGGCGAGTTGCTTTTAAATTTGACACTTGCACATGCCAGTATAATTTTCTTTTTGTTAATATACATTTTAAAACATGTTCTCATTATGCCATTTGCCTGGTTTGTTTCACACTGGTACTACTGAGCCTTGAAATGTAATTCTTTGGGGACCCTTAGTAGTGATATTCTAGCTCTGTTTATATTGCATTATTATTATTTATTTACACAAATGACACAAAGAACTCTTCATTAATATCATGATGACTCCATTCTCTGGAAGAAAAGAATACCTGACAAAAGTCATCATTACAGCTCCTGGCAGTATCTTGGTTGTGACTTATTAAGAACTATTCTGTCAAAAAGCCAAGTTTCTTTTCTTTGAAAGAAAACCCAAAGAATTATTTTAAAATTACAGAATAAAATGGCTTGGAGGAGCTAACAAGTGTAGCACATTAAATAAAATCCAACTGTTTTTAATATAGTAAATACCACTGGCTGAAAGTTATATTATAGAATACATTTATTATAAGAAACTACTTAGATAATGAAAGTAAATCTAAAAATCTAATCTGATTTTCATCATTTATGCAGTTTGTTTGCTTTTTACATTTAATTCTGCTTGGATAAGGAAAACAGGCTGCTATTTTTCCTTGGCAGTATCGTATTTCTGATTGTCAGACACTTGCCAAAGCTGCAGTGATTGGGTTTCAGACACCTCAGGGGAAATGGTTAAATCCTGTTTTCAGGGACAGGGTGAGCAGGGGAATTCTTGAAAACACATGTAAGTAGTTTAGTCGGATCGGAGCCTGCCCACATGAGTGACAGTCAGCAAACAGCACATACCAGGCCATGCTGCAGGGGTCTGGCTCACACAGTGAATCTTCAAAAGTTACCACAAGTCCCACCAGAAAGTGCTCCCATAAACCATTCCCTTTCCATGCTCGTAGCCAGGAGCCAGCACTTGGGTTTGGTTTGGTTCCAGGAGCACCTGGGCTTTGCTCAGCTTCCAGACCCACACTGGACACAAGGAGCTGAACTGCCACTTCGGGTCTCAGCAAGGGAGGTTCAATTGGTTCATCTCAGGGACTGGTTCTACCTTGTTCAACACAATTGAGCATAAGTGAAGTCACATCTGAAGAATGAGAAAGGAATCCACAGCTCTAAGAAGTTTTGTCAAAAGTGTTTTCAGACCTAACTCCAAACAGTGGGATGCGGGCCACTGTCAGAATTTAGAAGTCTACATACCTGTGACAATTTGGGCAGTAGCTCTTGGAGAACAGTTAAGTGCCTGCCTCTCATTTTCACAATCTCTGTTAACTGAAGTAAAGTCCAGATCCAAAGAAATCTATCTTTCAGTGAAACACAGCTACAGACATTATCTTCCTAATGGGCTGATGCTGGATGCAACATCCCTGAGTCTCAGGAAGGTCTGGATTTGAATACTCTGGTTTTGGTACAGACTCATTTTTGAACTGTATATCCCTGATCTCTTCCAGTGAGATAAAAATCCAACTCAGTAGAACTCATTTTCAGGTCCTACAATTGTTGAGGTCAGGGAAGTGAAGGATTACACTGAGATGATCTTTGAGTTTATGATTTTTCCCTTGAAGTTGCTTAAGATTGTAACAGGAGGATTTTATTATGGTTTAATATTAAACATCCTCATTTAGCTAACGCGATTAGAAGAACCTGATTTCTTGCAAATTCTTATACACTAGGGGGTGCAAACATCCTTTTCATGAGCTCAGAAATAAATGGTCTCATCAATACCAGAAGGAAAGTGCCTGGTCCTCTACTAAGCTTGTGTAGAAAATATCTAATATTTTAAGTCACATTTGACTCATGCAAATGAATAAATAAAAGCACTGCTTTCAGCAACAGCTTTTTAATGTTTTCTGGGTTTATATATGGAACAGAGAAGATGCTAACGTAGGAGTTACATAACAGGAGAATTCAGATCCAGCCTACTTTGCATGCCATTGCCGGCAGCTTTCTCATGTCCTGTGGTGACTCAGACACTGCCGTAAGCTTCGCGGAGGGACGGTCTCAACTTTTTACCCCACATTTTTATATCATTATGTGACAAGTTAGCTTTCTGACTCAGGCACTGGCTGAAGTCTGTCTTTCAAAGCACTTATTCTTCTGTTGTTACACCAAGGTCTGTCTCTTGCAGTCATGGTGTGAGGCACAGTGGGCTGAGCAAGGCAACATTTCACCTGTGTGGAACAAAGCACTGATTTTCTCAGCTTGTGCCAACAGGGCATTTAAGCTTCTACTTAACAGGGAACAATGGTGATTCCGATGAATGTGATGGGATTGCTGACATGCATAAGTGTTAATCATATATTTATGCACCAGTAAAAGCAATGGAGCAGAGTTGAGTACCAGTACAGATTTCCAGGTCCAGCATCAGTCCGTTTTCAGTCCCTCTGCTTATGCATCATTACTTATTCGTGCATCTTTACTGTCACGTAGGGAACAGAGCATCTGAAGAGGTATCATCCTCTCATAACAGTGCATTCTCCTTTTAGGTCACAGAAATAATTCCGCAGCTACAAAGCACTGCTTATGGATGCAGGATCCTCTTGTGCAACATTTCTTCCTTTGCATTTATTCATTTGCCCATTCCTTATCTTAGTAAGGCATGATCAGAGCCCCCAAAGTCCCTTCTCCTAAATGATGCACAGAAATTACTAAAATCTGAACTCATAAATTAAGCTTGGAAAAAAATCCCATGGTTTTATGCACATCTGTTTTGCCTAGATTCTGTTTTTCCAAATGTATAGGGGATTTGCAGGTGTTTTTGCATCTCAGACCCAAATGCCATCTTGTGATTGATAGAACTCTATGTAAATACCTCAAACTCTGCCTTGCCACTTGATACCATTCATACCACTAGCTTTTATTTCTGCAGAGTGTTTCATATTACCTTATTTTTCCTGTGTTACCTTCATCACTGCATCAAAATGAAACAAGAGGATTAAAGCAGGTCAATGCATTATGGTTAAATATTTTTTTCTAAGGGAGAGCAGACCATTCCAAACACCATTAAGACAGAATCCTGATTGAATCTGGTGCAGCCAGATTAAATGCATGGTAATAGAGAAAGGACAATTACTGTTGACTTCCTAATGCAAACAAGAACTTCAGACACTGATTTCTATCAGCCCATTAGAGCTGGCTGAATTCTACACACTGTTTTAACAGTTGCTTAGCAATGGCAAATAAGCTGTTCTGTCTCTTATCACTAGAGGTATAGTTAGAACAATACCTATTATTGAACTGAATAGGTATGAAATTAGTTTATACTGTTCCTCTTTTTGAGATGGCACTTGGCAGCAAAGTGAACTGTTTAGGCTGCAGGCAGAAGCAGCAATTTTTTTCTGGGAGCTAAAATGGAGATGAAATGAAACTGAGGCTTTGCTGTGGCTGTTTATCTGAAAGCATCATCAAAAAAACTTTGCTTGTGTATGTTTGTGTGTGGAGGAAGGAAGAGGTTTTCCTTCAAATATCTTCTTTGAATGAATTTCTAGGGTTGTGACAACACCAATGACTAGAACCTATTGAAAGAGCAAATACAGCAATACCGCACTGCAATATAATTTCCTCCCTCCTTCCTCCATAGGCATCTCTAATGCAGTACCTCAGCTCAGATCTGGGGAAGCAAACTGGAGGTCAAACTACCAAAGACAAGATCCAGAAGGACACTTTAGGCACTTGTCATTTACTGTTGCAACTCCTGTATTTCAAGTGTGCACCTTCCACAGTGGAGTCCCCGCAACTGCAGAATTCAACATCTGCAGCAACACTCACACTTTGCATGCAGGGTTCATGGTCACCACAGTAGGGAAGGCTTAGCAGAGTAGTATGGTTCTGTTCCGGTGCTTCAGTGTCTCAATTATGTCTTTCTAGTTAGGATTTATACTCACAGCTCCTGCCTCCCACAGGTATACCCCAATAACATGGCTGTAGTTTACTTTGAGGTAGATGCTTTACAAGACAAACTCTTAGATAAGGCCTGCACACGCAAGCTAAAATTTCCAATTTTAGGCCAGATCCTCCAAGTCTGATGCAATGAAGTATGAATTATTTTAAGTGCCTTGAGTAATTTCAACAGAAAAATTGAAGAATGCTTCTACTTTGCAATAGACTAGTTTTGTAGCTCGTGCTTTGGGGCAGCAAAAGGTTTGGGTTTGAATATCTCTGTCTGAGGAAATAATTTAACTTTTGGATTCCCTGACAGAGACAACCATTAAGCTACTGCAGAGATAATATACCACTGCTTACTCCTTCTCTAGCTGCATTTCATAGGAAACAGCAGCAGCTGCTGTTGGACCCACACAGCTGGTCCCTACAGTGGTTCTCAGGTCACCTTCCAGGTTTAACCAGGACAGGCTAGCAAAGGAATCCCTGTCTCTGAAACCTGAGTGTAACACAGTGTAAACCCTGTGTTTGTGATCTTCTGTACCCAGCTTCTGAAGCTCCTCTGTACTGAAGCACTTCTGTGCACCAGCACCTACACATTCCTGTGTAGGAATTAGGTACCTTTGAGATGCCGTGCGTAGGGTGGAGCAGCACGCTTTGGGCTGGCATTCCACTGGCAGCACTGCAAGGAGACCAAGAGGCAAAGGGACTCTCAGATTTTTGGATGCAAATGTACACAGGATGACAGGGCACGTACCAGCTGAATTTAAAGAGCAGCTGAATATGGGTTTTGAATCACAGAATGGTTGAAGTTTGGAGTGGTCTCTGAGATCATCTAGTCCAACCCCACTGTTCAAGCAAGGTCTCCTGGAACCAGTTGCCCAGACCTGTGTCCAGATGGGTTTCAAAGACCTGCATAAATGGAGTCTCATAACCTCTCTGGGCAACCTTTGCCACTGTTTGACCACCCTCACAATTAAAAAAAAAAAATTGCTGTGTTCAATTTGAATTTGATGTGGCTTAACTTGTGCCCATGGTCTCCTATTCTGTCACTGAGCACTACTGAGAAGAGTCTGGATCCCTTGTCTTCATTCCTTTCCATCAGGTGTTTGTATGCACTGGCAATATCACAGAATCACAGCATGGGTCAGGTTGGAAGGGACCACAGTGGGTCATCTGGTCCAACCTCCCTACTCAAGCAGGGTCACCCTAGAGCACGTTGCACAGGATTGTTTCCAAATGGATTCCTCCTGAGCCTTCTCTCTCTCTCTTTACAGTTCTAGCTGTCCCAGCCTCCCTTCAAATGGAAGGTGCTCCAATCCCTGAATCATCTTCATGGCCCTTGGTTGGACTCATGGTAAGTCCATGTCTGTCATGTATGGGGAGCCCAGAACTGGACTCAATTCTGAACGCATCATGCAGCCAACTCTAATTCCTCTCCAGATCTGAGCCTTCACACTCATTTACTTTTCCAGTCCTCAGTCCCTTGGTACAGTTTCCAACAAGTGTGCAAAGGGCAGCTTTTGCACACCTTTCCATCAGAAATAGGTGTGAAGCTATCAGGTTCATTATGCCAACAAGCATTCACAATCTGAAAATGATTTAGGGATTTCTGCAATGCAAATTAATCTCCCATTCTGTGAAAGGAGTTTTGTTACCAACCTCACTGCCTTCTGAAAGGTGCCAAATGCTTCCTATTTTATTAACAATCCATGTAAATTTCCAGTGTACTTCATGGAAAAAACCCCATATTCATTCCTTGCTTGAGCTACTGGGTTCTTATAATGCCTACAGTATTAATCAGTCATTTACACTGATTCAAATTTGCCCAGTTAATATTTTTACTAATAGTTTGATTGCTATGACCAGACACAGCAAGAGCAGTTTAACCTGAGCTTAAAGCTGGAGTCACAGATGAAAGGTTTGATCAGTCATTCTTACCTGAATTCCTGTCCTGCAGCTAAATAACTACTTTTGGATAACTAAATGAAAAAATTAAATTCTCGAATAGAAATATAAAATGGAGTGGAACTGCAAAATTTCCTATTAAATGTGTAAAGGACTCCTCATGGGAGAGCCTCAGCCGGGAAGATGGGCAGGCTGAAAAACGGCTTGGTCTGCCAAGTCATCAAGCAGCCAGGTACCAGAGGGAGCAGTCCAAGGGGGCAGTCATCTTCCCACTTCTCCCAGGGCTGAGGGGGACCTGAAAGCAGGACTGCCTGTTAGGGGTATGTGGGGGAGGTCCTAGGGACCTGGAATACCAGCAAGGTTGCCAGCCAGTGGGAAAGCTGAGCTGGCCAGAAAGGAGCTGTGGACTTGGCAGAGGGCAAGAAAGGAGAAAGCACCTGCCAGTCAGACCTTCTTGAAACAAGGGCATCATAAACATTTCCACCCCAGCTTGATGCACAAAACCCTGGCTGACCCCTGCACAGTTTCAGTGGTATTAACATACTTTTCAAATGTCTATGGTGTAGGCTTGCACAACCTGCAGCTGGAAAAATGCCGAGAACTGAAATGATCAGGAGAACAGTCATCAAAGTATTTTTTAAAAAACGCTATAGCATTGTAGGTAAACAAGATTGTCCCAGCCACATTTAAATCAGTAATAAATCTTTTTAACGGTTTGTTTGATTGGGGGTGGGGGGGTGTTGGTGGTTTTTTTGTTTTAAAATGATGCCACTGCAGGAATCCCGAAGTACCACAGAGTTTGCCACGGTGCATTGCAGAAGCCAGGTGGAGCTAGCCCAGGTTTCCCACTGG
>VYZQ01043744.1:11480-22287 GCA_013400655.1 Mystacornis crossleyi
AAAAATCCAGTGCCAGCAGTCTGATATTAATGAGAAACTCTATAGGAACAGATCTCTGGAACAAGATAAAAAGACATCACGTATTTGGGTTCAGGTGTGCACAAGGCTGTAAGTTATAGTTCTCTGGTTCTAAGATCATAACTGCAGCATACAGAGACACCTGGGCAGACACAGTCCTTGCCACACAGTAGTTACAGGCTACATTTTGGAAATACTGAAATGACTGAACTGGTATGTGAACCCTGTAGCAAGCCATCGTTTGTGATTGCCTCAAAACAGCTCTCAGAAAGGCCAGGCAGAGTCTGGCTGGTATGAAAGGGCTGCAGTTTTCTCTCAAGGGGAAGCCTCTGTGTGCCATAATATGAGGTGTGGGCTTCCCAGTGGTGAGGAGTGATGGGGCAGATGGTGTTTGTGTTGGATTCAATAAAGAGACAATATTTCAGGATGTTTGAGCGTGACCATAACTAAACACTGGGGCTTTGACCCATCACATAATCTTGCTTGTGAATAGTGCCAGGTCTCCCACCTAAGGCTACAAATGAATCTGTCCCTAAATGCCAGCAAATGCTTCAACTCCACCTCTCGTCTTCTGTTGTGAAAAATCTTCACCAGAACTGTAATCTCACCAATACTCACTCTTGAGGCTTGCAAACTAGATTATGGCTTTAAAACACCAGGCTTCCTGGTATCTCCCTCAAATCCTACACCATCTTTCTTGTTGTCTCACATCCCTGAAGAGATTAACAGCATTTCCAAGGTTTCAAATATGGATATTTCTTTACAGAACTCTGCTTTGTCTAGCATGAGCAATGCTGTTTTCATTTAAGTAGTTCTACCCACATCACTCCATTTTTAAAGCCATGACAATAGTCATACCACAACCATCTAATGGCAGAAGCTGGAGTTCTGGGCCTAATACCTGTCATCTGCTGCCACCCAGCTGAAAATTTCAATGAGGTCCCCTCACTTACAGCAGCCAAGTTTCTGGCACACAGAAGCTGTGTGTCTCGGATTCAGTGTAGAATCCTACTCACATATACTAAATATAGGGAATAGAATTAAAAACCAAACCAAACCAAAAAACCCCAGTATGGAATCCTGCCCAAGCTGAAGTCAATTTTGCACTCCATTTACCTGGACTGGGGTTTCTCCCTGAGGGTTTTGCTGCCTACTGTCATCTCTAAAATTGTCTGCTAAAGTTTCACATTTTATAATAGCTTTTCATTAATTTTTTTTAATATTACCTTCTGTTTCATTAGCCTTAACCAAAAATTTCTGAAGAAGGAGGAGGGTTTTCATCACTCACCAGCACAGAGTGAGTAGAACTCTCATATAACTTTCAACAGAGAATGAACTGCAAGGGTTTGCAATATTTTTGCCATGGTGTAGCTGTAGCAATTTGGTCCTCTGCTTTCCCACCTCCTGCATTATGCTACCGTTGGCTGCTGGAATTTGAGTAAAAAAACAAAACAAAACAAAACAAAACAGGAGAAAAAGCTGTCTATATGCAAACTACTGTCATTCCACTAACAGTTCTTTTTCTCCTTTAATGTGTTATGTATAGTTTGCTCAGGTGTTAATTAAAACAGCAGCATGAGCTTCCAGTAAGTTTTATGGGGATTTTTAAAAAAGACAAGGTTGTCTCTTTGCATCTATTCTGCTGTTACTGTGCACTGTTAGCAGGAGGGGTTTTTTCCTTACCTCATTGCAAGAGAAAAATTACACACAACTTTGGAGTTTAGGTTCTATCAGAAGGCAAAACTAAATATCAAAATTTCTTACCAGCTAAGCATCATATATACCACGATTACAAGCTATAATACTGTTTCCCATACTCTGATATCTAAGCTTGGCCTTATCCAACTTCCCCATCAATCATTGCACACTACTCTTTGGTATCATGTCATCATATTTCCATAATCATTAATCATGTTATCCAATAAATCCTTGGGCAATTATTTAAGCTGCTCTCTTAACAGCTGTCCACTTCGCATATTGCCACCTTGGCTGCTCATTTAGCAGCAGGCCTTTGATCTGGGAACTGTTCAATCAGATCAATAACATGCAAGGAAAATGCAAATGATTTGAAACAGGAGAAATTCTCTCATGTGGAATATTCACATTTGAAACAAGCCTTTCAACTCTGCAGCTGAAGCTTTCCTTTATAGTGATAAAGTTCTTTATAACGATTTAACAAATTACAGCTAGGTAATGGCAAAGCATACTGCATTTAGCAGCAGAGCAAGTGGTAGGTGTGAGGAGGAGCTGGGAGCTCCCAGTCACACATGCACTGGCAAGCCCTCCTCCTTCCCAGTAACCCAGGAGATGAGATGCCAGACTATTCCCTGTGGGAGACAGATGAAGTGAGAGACAAAGGCCATTTGCACGTTCAGGTCTGTGGGAAACTGCCTGTTTATCCCCGTGCCTTTCCAGTGGTCTCAGGCCTGCCTTCCCTATCCCTTTGTGAGTTCTGGTCCTCCCCGCATACTCTTTCCCATCAAGCTCTCCTGCTCCCTTTCCCACCTTTTCTAGCTCTCCTGTGCATTGTTATCTACGGGGCTACTGACTTTGGGGGACCATTTTTGTTGGTCAGGCTTTGATGATAGGTTTTCTCATGTGTGAGAAGACCTCTTTGGCTTCAGGCAGATGTACAGCTCCCATCTGTCTGTCAAGAAGATTCATGAGGAACAGGCAAGATTACTAAGTACAGTTTACTATCTGCAATGACTAAATGCCAAATGCAGATATAAATTGTAGTGCACTTGGAAAGCTGATTAATTAAAAAACCCTAACACCACCGATAAATGCTCAAGTTTCAAATGTTTCTTTATCAGCATCATCTGACTCTCCCTAGACTGAGAGCAGATTATCATCAAGTAATTTTCAGCCTTCCGTAGTGAAGCTTTCTTAAGCATATTATTATTTTAAAACAAATCTTTCTCTGCAGCCCTGTTTTCAAATGGTACCCACTCTTTGTTGCAACTTAGCATAGCGATGTATAAATTTCCCCTCTAAAGAAGACAAAAAGGGAGGAAGAAAAAGTGATACACATCTTTAGGAATTATTATATTCCATGCTTTGTTTGTTGTAGTGAGGGCTGTGTGATAAATGATAGCACATGGCTCTGTAGTTCATCATTTTACCACAAACCTGCACTGTTCCCATTCGTACTGCAGTCCCACCTCCAGGCCCCTGGTGGGGCAGCCCCCTGTGCTAAATGCTGTACACATCTATTGAATGACAGGCCATTCTTCAAAGATCTTACCAGCTAGAGACAAGAGATTCCTACTGATCAAAGGCCCCCTTTCCTCAAGCAGGAGAACAGCACATTTTGTTTCCATGACACTTGTAGCTACAGATAGGCTGGGGGAGCAGAAGGAGGACATTTTCGATAATGCCATAGGTAGAGGATGAATAAAGATGTTTGCCTTCATGAGACACAGGAAGGATGCAGTGGAGACCACTGTAGGAATCTAGACATATACAAAAGCAGTTTTCCTATGGTATATGTGGAAAACAGACTTCAGTGGCACAGCAGTATGGCTTTGCTGGCCTTCATTCAGGATTACTTATTTGCCTCTTGCCTCTCTTTACCACTTTATCAATAATTTAATCCCCAAGTTCCTGGTGATAAATATGTGGTATGTGTAAAGAGATACAAGATTGGATACACAATGTATGAGCAGGTGTTTGAGTAGAACTCATTCTTTTAAAATAAATTGTTACTACGTTATGACAACAACGGTTACAGAAATATATATCTGCATAACATCTGCATTGACCAGTTAACGTAAGGATGTAATATTTAATCCTAATTGCAACAGTTTGTTTGGAAAGGTGGGGTGAATCTGATGCGATTTGGTACTTTCCTCCTGACAAGGTACATCATAACCTACTCTAAAAGGAATGGAAGAATTTGGAAGACTGTCTTAATTGTTTTGTTTAATTCGTACATCCAGTGAAAATCCAGGCCACCTGCCATTCACAGCAATGGGAACACTGTAATTCAGTTAAAAGTGGGTAATACAACCTGCAAACAGAATGTTACCAAATGGTTAAGCAAGTGACAGAGACAAATAGGTGAGCTGAAAATTGTAACTGGACAGTCCTTTGGGGGTTATGTTTCAGATTTTTTTTGTTACTCACAACTTGAAGTACAGCTCTGTGCTGCGAAAACCATTCTTATTCCAAGCTTTTGCTCTTAGGACATGCACAAGACATCTGCAGGCATAAGAAGATGCACAGACTACAACAGCAGGTCATGTTATGAGCCAGCATAATAAATGGCATAGCTCCTTTGGCTTTGGCAGCTTCCAGGAAGCATCTATAAGTTCATGTGAGAAATGAGATTTTCTGCTACTAAGACACTCTCCATTGCCTGTTTGTGAACAGTGCTGGGTAGGGCCAAGTTATGAGATCCAGTAACAAATTATATTGCTGAATTTTGGAGAAGAAGCTGGCTGACCACAACTGGGAAGCCATTTAGGTATTTAAACATGTCTGGTGCCACTTTAAAATCATTTAGGATTTCACAAGACAATGATCAATATGACTCAGGTGATCTATATCCTTTTGGAAAGGATGCAAAGGAAGGAAGGAAAGGTCTCAGCTCATTTAACTACAACAGCACACAATAGCTGCTACTGGGAACCCAAACCCCACTGCTGACCTTTCATGAAAAAGAAAGAAGAATGTTCCTGAGGGCTCAGAAGCAGCAGCTCAGCAAAAGCATGCAAACACAAGTGGTGGAAATGATATGTAGAAGGAATATTTAAGTTGAAAAAATGAAGATTGGGAGTAGGAGGAAATAAGAGAGCTGGCTTGGAGGAGGAAGGAATAGCATGAGGCAGATGTTGCCTTTCTGTTACGTATAATACTACCACTACAAAATCTGCTCCAGAGAGGAACACAGCCTGGCACTGACAGGAAGCTGCTTGTACTGTTGCTGCTGATAGCAGAGGTTAGCAAATCACGGGTGATGAGGGGCACAGTGTAAGGAAATGAAGCAGCGGCAGGGAATGAGGTATGGCTGGAGAATGCGAAATACGAGGTTTCAGTCCATCCCATTTTGTACAGATTGCAGTGGCAGCATGGTGTTTTCTGATGATATGAGCCAGTACTCAACAATCTGGCCTGATGAACACCAGCCCATGCAACTGAGGAAAAAAACCCAGGCTGACCTTGTATTTGTTCTTACAGTTCCTATTCCTTGTATGTATTTCCTGCATTACTTTCCAGGCAGCAAAATGAAGGTGGATGACACCTTTGAAATAGTTTTTAAACCCAGATGTCCTCCTTTAATTGTTGGTTTTAAGGACTGGGATTTATGTATGGATTTAGACAGGCATGCTCCAATACCATACTACAAGAACTCAGAGATTCATACAAATGGCTGAAAGACTCACTAAGAAGGAAGACAACCAAACATGCTAATGATAGCAAGAATCAAACACCCTGAAATATTACCTGAGACTTAGACCAGAATTTCAGCTGTATCATCACTAAGGTATTTAAAGGCCACTGCAATATCCAAAATGCCTTAAAAATATTTTGACTTTGTTTTTCTTAAAATTAGTGACTCTCTTGTACTGCTGTCTGTGAATGAGAAATTGTTTGCCAGTTTGATCAGGGCGATCAGATACAATAATTAACAATTTTACCACAGTGTGTCAGAGATTAAGAAATGAGAGTGAAATCCTGATCCTAGTGAAACCAATATTCTCAAGGGCTTAAGGGGTCAGCTCTTCACTCTCTAAATTTTGTATCATCTGGATAGATAATTTTTAATACGACTGCATAAATCATGCGACTGGCTTGGTCTCACAGCAGAAAGTATTTCTATTAGTAGCTGTTTCAAGAGTATGCCATGAGTGAGTGTTCCAAAGGACACACACAATTGTTCTGCAATAGAAAAGATTTATAATGACCCATTTTCTATTAAACAATTGTAAAATATTTTAACCTCTTTCTGTTTGTTTGTTTTGCACATAATTTTTTTCCAAACTTATTCGAAACCGATCCCAGGACTTCAGCAATGTACAGTTAATTGCTGTGACTGAATTTTTAACCTGGTGAGAAGCTTTCAAAGAGCTGATCTCTACCAGTGATCCCAGCAGGATGGGTATCCCTGTTGATACTCTGCCCTCTGGGATGATACAGGATAGCACTTGTGCTCCATATTTTTCCCAATGGATCATCCTCTTGAGCTCTTCTGAGGTCTAGTTCACCCAGATGCTCAGTTCCTGCTTGTTGTTCTCAGTTGCTTGTAATAAAATGAGTTTGTTTCTTAAAAACTGTCTTTCACTGTGGGATATTAATGTCTCTTCTTCTGACATTGCTGATTCTAAGCAATAAACAAAAGCTGTCACCCAAAACAAGAGTAAAGAGTAGCAGGGAAGTGAAAGGGCACACCTATGAGAAACTAGCCAGAATAAATCCTTCCGGAAATGTCCTAATAACAGTTACACCTCATTCTCACCAGGAAAAAAACTAAGGTGGGCAGCAAAGCACTCTTAGGGCTTGAATGCAAGCAGACAGATAATCTGCAGTGTAAATGCAGACCGACTGACAGGACATAAAACTGCTTTAGAAATAACTTCCAGCAGCAAAAATCTACTAGCAGGGGAAGATCATTTGTAAGGTTTAGTTAGAACAAGGTGTTTACAAGAGTAAACACTGTGTACGTTCCCCTGGCTTTCTGAGACAGAAGATGTTTTCCTAAGGCCGCCAACTCCTCCTTTGGGAAACACGGGCAAAATATTTCAGAAGTCCTGTCTGAACACATGTAGTGAAGGATGTAGAAAGCAATACTATAATCTATTGAGTCAAATGTGGGTTGTAACAGAGAAGTTTAATCATCTTCCTCATCAATTGTATACATAAGTAAATAAAAGGGATCCTGGAGAGATCACACACGCTAAGAACTGTAAAAGCAAACTGTTTTCTTTAGCTTAACTAGCCAGGCAAACGGGTGGGGCTCTACTTCTATGGTTTTGCTTCATATTCTGCTACCAATTCTTATGGAATTAGAAACCCTCTTCTTCAAAGGACATCTCTTTCGGTAAAGAGTTTCCCTTCCTCCCCACTGCAGTTTCGGCATGCCCAGGGACAAGGCCTTTCCACATTTACCCGCTATGAACAGGATTTGTTACACAGGAGTCTGCCAGCTGTCTCTCTGGACAGTACCATCCCACCTTCCTGCAGTTCTGCATGAAAAGAGATGGGGTTGGGTTGCATCAGGATACCTTTTATCCCCTAGTAACCCAGACCATCCTGCTTATAGACACTCTCTTCTGTGGAATAAAAGCAATTTCATTGAGGGTTATTTCAAGAGGATTAGGGAAACTGGGAAATTAAAAAATCAAGAAATAGGCTGGGGAAAGCATCTGAGCTGCAGCAGTGCAGAGAGGTGGTGGTTGGCAGAGGGACAGTTAGGACATGTGCCAGAGAGGACACCCATCCTCAGCCAGAAGCCAGTGCACAGCCTTCCCATGGAGCACCCAGTGCTAGAGAAAGAGGCCAAGGCTGCCTTTTCCACACAAGGTCACTGCAGTCAGAAGAGGAAATGAACAATTCTGTGCTGTGTGGCAACTTTTTTCACTCTGCAGACCTGCGCTCTTGGTGTTCTTCCTACAGAAATCCACTCTGTGCCTGAAGAAAACAGACCTGTTCTTGTACAGCCTCCTGGCTCTGCGGTGTTGTACAAGAGAAGAATCCTTTCCCTCCTAATTAATTTTTCTGATCCCAGTGAGGACCACATTCCAGCATCAGGGCCAGCAGAAAAATGTAAAATCTCTCATGATGGAAAGAGAGGAAGAACTTTCCCAACACATGGGCTAGTCATGCCATTTATTCACTTACTCCAAAGAGGAGTAAGGATTTTAAATTCCCTTGTGCAAAGTTAAGAGGGAACCAGACAAGTAGAAAGACTTTTGGATTTCTCTTTTCCCACTGTATAGTCAGAGAAATAAAAGAGGATATTTGTGAACAGCCACCATGAGTCTGCAGTCTGATAAACAACAGTAACCTTTTTCTTGACACTAATTCCTTTATTATATTTTTAGAAGAATTTAAAAGCCACTCATTTTTGAAAACTGTGATTTCAGGAAAAAGTATAATTTTCACATTTCCTCTGATGTGTTATATGCCCTGCTGTGTTATGACATTTCAAGTTTCATCAAGTCACATTAATTTACATTCTCACATGTTTTCTCAGTGGAACCTGCTCTTTGGGTCTATTTTCATTTATTGCTTGATCACTTTAATGTATTTGTTTTACTGAATACTTGGGCCATATTAACTGATCTTTCCATACCCCATGCTTGCAATTCATTAGCAATCATTTCTCTTCTCTGCACGAAGAAAGGAGAAAAAGGAATGAGAGAGAGAGAAAATGAGAGAAAGACGAAGAGTTGGAAAGAAAGCAAACAGCAGTTTAGTACACAGCCTGGTATGCAGCCTGCTCTGTTGCTTGGGCTTTGGTTATGAGGAAATTTTATCTGGTGTGAGCAACATAAATTAGCAATAGAGTGAAATAGATGCCGTACAATAAATGCAGCTAATTGGTTGTAAGCTGCCCATTATTTCAACCTCCTCAGCGTTGGTAAGTGTGTTCACAGCAGCAAATCTGTGTTAGAGATTTGTTGTGGTACTAAGTAAAGCAGACTGTTGGATCCCATCATGCAGAAAGCCAACCAATTTTCCAGTCTTGTGCAATGATTATGGGACAGCTGGGCATCAAGTCCCATTTGTGGGCTCATTCCTTGCAGCAATATTTTGGTTGCCCATGCTTCAGCTTGAGCTTGAGAAGATGCCTAAATTCCCAAATTAGAGCCCTCTAAATTTGGTTTGTTCAGAGTGGCCAGCACAGCTGAAGTACAGTATTACCACTCTTTGCCTCCTGGCATAGATAAAGGTCAAGTGATGAGACATTAAGTGAGGGAATCAGTCCATTTTGTCCACCCTTTCCTTATATTTATTAATTTAATGACTGAATGAACGGTGGTGTTTCTTCCTACTCTTGCTACTCTCTGCTTGCAAGTGGCACATGAACACAAAATGAGAGATCTTATTTGGAAAACTTTGCAGCTTCTCAGTAAATTCCCATTCCCTCCTCAATATTAGGATGCTTGATGACACCATGACTATGGGGTAAAAAGGGCCGGTGCAGGCAGCTGCCAATCCCCCAGTCCAGAAACCTGCAGCAAGGGTTTCAACGGCCGTGCAAGGTGTGAATCTTTTTCTCAGCCAAACATGGTGAGAGCTGGAAGCCTCAGGCATCAGGTAGAAGGGAGCTCCCTGCACTTAAAAAAATCCCATTGCCTGCAGCTCTCCATCAGAGAGGAGTCACATGCAGATCCAATTTGATCACCAATTTGATCACCATCCCCTCTGCTGTAACCACACTCCCTTGACCTGCCCTGTATTGAGATTTTGCTGTAACTCCATCTTTGAGTTTGCAGCCACAGCATGATAGATACAGGCAAGTGGAACATTCAGCTACTTAACAGGTTGTAGCTTGTGTTCTCCCAGCTGTATCTGTGTGGGTACATACCTTCCCCTCCCACACCTACCCCTAGCAGTGAAAACATTGCATAGAGTCCAGCTGTTGACTGATCTCAAGCTACGTAGTTCCACCTCTTGTCTTAAAAACAGCTCTGCTAGTGGAAGAATAAGGGTGGGGGAGGAATTGCCCAAGAGAAACATTTCTGGCATTTTGGTTTCTTTGTCATTAAGCTGTTTGGAGCAGTCAGGCCAGGCGGTAGTTCAGTGACCACTGGGTTTCATTCTAAACCTCTTCTCCACCCTTTGGTAGCTGTGGGGGAGCTATCATGAAGGTCAAACACTGGAAAACTCTAAAGGCAGAGGAGAAATCAAAGCCACAGAGAGCCCAGTTCGTCCATTGTGATGTCCTTGTGTCCCTGAAAGAGCAGAAGGATGATGCTAAAGCTTCCTGTAGAGGTTTGAATGGAGCAGCCTGATGTGTCAAAGCCTTGGGAAGAGGGGGCAAGGAAGACTTATCCCAACCTATACATATTGATGGCAAGTGATGTGGTGCCAGTAGGAGAGTGACTAGCACAGCCCAGGGAAGGCACCACAGATAAGACAGCATGGCTGTTATCCAGTGCACACTGGTGACAGAATGGAATGTAATCTGTGTGTTTATGTTCAGAGATTAAAGACAACAACTGGCTCCAACAGGTCATGCTGTCCTGCCATGGAGAGCAGAGAAGGATGCTTACGTAAAATGGCCTGGCAGCAGCGTACAGGAGATACAGGCGCACTCATTTCCTACTGTGTGCAGCAAAGGAAGGGATTACTGCTGAGGGGGGAGGCAGGCATGAACGGGGGAGAGAAATTAGGAGTCCAGATGTCTACTCTGTATATAGAGTTTCTGAGGATTTTGGAAATAAAATAGAAATAAGTCATACCATAAATTCTGATACAGGTGCAAGGAATCCACATTTGCTCAAGACTGAGGTTGTTTCATGTGACCTTAAGCAAGACTAATCAGCTGGACTGAGTCTCCTCAGTCTTCTCCAGCACCTGTGAACCTGAGAGGTGATTCCAGAGTTAAAAGTCCTCCCTTCCACTGGGATGCAGCTGTCTAAATATCTTGGTCCCTCTTAAGAGATCTGAGAATATAGGGTGGGAGAACTGTAAGAGAGCAGGGCCTGGTCTGATCCACTCATGGCATTGGCAGCTACATTCCATATTAGCCCTGCTCAGAAAACAGTGGCCGTGTGTGGAGTGACCCCCCGGGGGGAGGGGCCCTGGAATGAAAACATGGTCTGGGACATACGGAGTT
>VYZQ01043754.1:11303-37790 GCA_013400655.1 Mystacornis crossleyi
AAGCCATGTAGATGAAAATAAATAATAATGTAAGATGCTGAAATTATCTGACACTATGACTTTGAAGAGTATTGCAGTTGCTTACAGAAAAAGAGCATACAACGGCCAATTAAAAGAACAAATATGACATAATGCAAATTCACAAGGCGAATTAACTAGGTGAGTTCACACGGTTAATTCCCTGTTTCTCGATAGGGTAAAAATATTACCTTAATATCTTTTAAACTGAATCTTGTATCCAATATTAAATACTGTTTCACATACAGAGTGACTTAATCTCCACAAGATAAACCTACCCTTTCCCAAACTGAAGGCTTAACCCCTGAAGAGAGTTTGCCAGATTTTACACTCTAAAAACACAAAATGGCAATATTTCCAATTCTAAAGCAAACTGTTCATAAATTAATAATCAGACTCTGCTAGCATGCAAAAAGAAGGGAGGGCACAAACTTCTTCTTTGGTAGGAGATGCTGCTTTGCCCAGTGCAAAAGCACTTCTACATAATGACAAGCATTAAGACAGCACAGGGCTGGTGACACTAAGCATTCCAAAACTGGTTCACGTAAGCCAGGTCCATAACTGTGCCTCTACCACCCTGTGACTTCATCCACAGACGCAGCCATCTACTTACATGTATAGATCTTAAGACTCTTACACAGCAAACAAAAACCAGCTAAAAAGCTTGACAGCCATTTTCCAATGAATTTTAATCATATGAATTAAACTTCTGGAAATTCGTAATTTGGAGAATGAACCCAGACTAGCTCTGGAGAGGAGGAGGTGCTTGGGATCAAAAGGCTCACCATGACCCAGCAATGTGCACTCACAGCCCAGAAAGCCAACCCTCCAATCCTGGGCTGCATCCAAAACAGTGTGGGTAGCAGGTCAAGGGAGGTGATTCTCCCCCTCTACTCTGATCTTGTGAGACCCCACCTGCAGTGCTGCATCCAGCTCTGGGGCACCCAACACAAGAAAGATGTGAACCTGTTGGAAAGAGTTCAGAGGAGGGCCACCAAGTTGATCAGAGGGCTGGAGCACCTCTGCCTTGAAGACAGGCTGAGAGAGTTGGGGCTGTTCAGTCTGGAGAAAAGAGTTCAGGAAGACCTTACAGCACCTTCTAGCTAGTTTAGATTTTAGTAAGAAATTCTTTCCCGTAAGGATAGTTGCCCCAGAAAACAGGCAGACCACCAGGTACTAACCAATAAACATTATGGAATCCAGTAAGTCGTAGGAGATTGAGTTATTAATTTATAGAGAACATTAAAACTTCCAAAAGATTTACACAGATTTTTACATAAAATATAATCACAAGGTTCAAAGAGATTCCATGTAATATATTCATAGACAGATATTTAATGAAGTCTATGTAATGGAAAACTTTCTTAGAATAAAATTCTATTTATTACTCATTTATAAAGTATTAGCATCTCAAGTAAGTCATAGGCAGGTGATAAATATGAACAGAGTAAATTGTAGACAGCTAATAAAGACATAAGAGTAAGTACATTAGACATGAAGAATAGCAACGTGGTGGTCCTTCCATAGCATGAAAAATGAATGTAGTAGAGGCAACGAAGAGCACAGGGGCAGCTGCAGGGACAGAGGATGAAGTGGCAAAGAAGCATGAGCATAAGAGAATTGCTCAAGCAGTGAAGCTTTTAGAAAATGAAAAGGCTGAGGAACAACAGCTGTCGATAAATACAGTCAGATCAGGTAATGTCACAGAAGATCTTAATGATCATAACGAATAAACTGAATATACCAGTCTTGAAATTCCATAAGGTCATTAAAGCTTACTACTAATCCTTTGTGAATGATTTAAAAGAATTATCTGGACAGAAAACATAAGCCTTATATTAAGTAGATGGATGAAAACACCCCAGAATTTAAAAACATCTTCAGTATTTTCTTTCATGAGGTGCAAATATCAAAAGGTACCATGAATAGAATGTCAATATAGGTAAGTAAATCATCCTTGTATATTTACCAGTCTTCATCTTCTGGTATCTTGCTTAAGGGAGGGTTCAGGCAGTATATATGATAAGCCATATTACATTCATCACAAAGGAGTTGCATGTGAGCATCCTGTTTGCCACCACACAAGTAACACGAACAAAACCGGCACTCCTTATCTGGATCAGCCCTACAGTGCTTGCATTCAGGGCCACTTTTTCCTGTCAAAAACAAAGAAACGTCAAATGCCATGTATCTCAGAAAAGTGCATTACTGTATCTAAAGGAATAATTATTTCTGAACATGAACACTGCTCTCTTGAAAATGCTTTTTTTCTTACAATGAAGTATTTAACTATCTCAGCTAACAAGATTTCTTCTGCTGTATAAACAAGCCATAAAGAAAATGACTAATCATCAGCTTCTCTTTATTTTCTCCTGTTCCCAAGATGTACCTGCACATTCTCCCTACAGATGAAGCTTTGCTGCCTTTTGAAGCTGAACAGCTTATCAGTTCCTTTTAAGTTAGCTTGGATAATATAAGAAATAAAAGTAAATATTTCTTTAAGGAATTTATTCTTGAATAGAAAAATAAGGTGGATCCTTGATGTATCCAAAGGAGTTCTGGATACTTTAACATTTTTCCTAAGTATACCAAGAAGGAACTTAATGACTAAGAGTTTGCAGAAATCCAAGCCCCCTTCTATTGAAGAAAAGCATGCCCTCCCAACTGAATAGACTTTACAGAGAAATTGATCCACAGTTGTAAGTTATCAGTGTAAATCTCTGCGGAGAGAAACTCCAGACTGAAAGTTTTGTAGGAAAGGGGGACTGGAATGCCAAGCATTGTACTGTATCTCCGGTCTTTCTTTGGAGGACCTTAAACAATACTTTCATCTTCAAAGGCAGAACCAGCTAAACTTTGAGTGGGAAAGGGATGAAGTTTTGATTAACAAAGAAAAGTCAGGGGCTCTTGATGAATTAAAAACTGACAGGGGAACACCTGGGAAATGCCTCAAAAGAACAAGAGCTTTTTCATCCTAAGCACTGACACAGTTGATAGCTCAGCTAAAATGTCTATACGCTAACATATGTAGCATGGGTAACAATCAGAAGAATTGGAAGTGACTGTGCAGATGGAAAGCTATGATCTAATCACAAACACTGAAACTTGGTGGGACAAATCACATGACTGGAGCACTCCAATTGGTAGCTACAAACTGTTCAGAAGGGACAGGCAAGGAAGGAGGGGCAGCCAATTTGCCCTCTATGGACTGATTGCACAAACTTGTCTTCGAAAAACAACAACAAACAGGTCAAGAGCTTGTGGTTGAAAATCAGAGGCCAAGCCAACAAAGGAAACCTCATGGTTTGTGTTTATTATCAGCCACCCAATGGAGGGGAGCCCGTTGACAAAACCCTCTTATTTCACCTGCAGGAAGCATCACTGTGGCAGGTTCTGATCCAGCTGCAGGGACTTGTCAGGACAGTCANGTGGCAAAGAAGCATGAGCATAAGAGAATTGCTCAAGCAGTGAAGCTTTTAGAAAATGAAAAGGCTGAGGAACAACAGCTGTCGATAAATACAGTCAGATCAGGTAATGTCACAGAAGATCTTAATGATCATAACGAATAAACTGAATATACCAGTCTTGAAATTCCATAAGGTCATTAAAGCTTACTACTAATCCTTTGTGAATGATTTAAAAGAATTATCTGGACAGAAAACATAAGCCTTATATTAAGTAGATGGATGAAAACACCCCAGAATTTAAAAACATCTTCAGTATTTTCTTTCATGAGGTGCAAATATCAAAAGGTACCATGAATAGAATGTCAATATAGGTAAGTAAATCATCCTTGTATATTTACCAGTCTTCATCTTCTGGTATCTTGCTTAAGGGAGGGTTCAGGCAGTATATATGATAAGCCATATTACATTCATCACAAAGGAGTTGCATGTGAGCATCCTGTTTGCCACCACACAAGTAACACGAACAAAACCGGCACTCCTTATCTGGATCAGCCCTACAGTGCTTGCATTCAGGGCCACTTTTTCCTGTCAAAAACAAAGAAACGTCAAATGCCATGTATCTCAGAAAAGTGCATTACTGTATCTAAAGGAATAATTATTTCTGAACATGAACACTGCTCTCTTGAAAATGCTTTTTTTCTTACAATGAAGTATTTAACTATCTCAGCTAACAAGATTTCTTCTGCTGTATAAACAAGCCATAAAGAAAATGACTAATCATCAGCTTCTCTTTATTTTCTCCTGTTCCCAAGATGTACCTGCACATTCTCCCTACAGATGAAGCTTTGCTGCCTTTTGAAGCTGAACAGCTTATCAGTTCCTTTTAAGTTAGCTTGGATAATATAAGAAATAAAAGTAAATATTTCTTTAAGGAATTTATTCTTGAATAGAAAAATAAGGTGGATCCTTGATGTATCCAAAGGAGTTCTGGATACTTTAACATTTTTCCTAAGTATACCAAGAAGGAACTTAATGACTAAGAGTTTGCAGAAATCCAAGCCCCCTTCTATTGAAGAAAAGCATGCCCTCCCAACTGAATAGACTTTACAGAGAAATTGATCCACAGTTGTAAGTTATCAGTGTAAATCTCTGCGGAGAGAAACTCCAGACTGAAAGTTTTGTAGGAAAGGGGGACTGGAATGCCAAGCATTGTACTGTATCTCCGGTCTTTCTTTGGAGGACCTTAAACAATACTTTCATCTTCAAAGGCAGAACCAGCTAAACTTTGAGTGGGAAAGGGATGAAGTTTTGATTAACAAAGAAAAGTCAGGGGCTCTTGATGAATTAAAAACTGACAGGGGAACACCTGGGAAATGCCTCAAAAGAACAAGAGCTTTTTCATCCTAAGCACTGACACAGTTGATAGCTCAGCTAAAATGTCTATACGCTAACATATGTAGCATGGGTAACAATCAGAAGAATTGGAAGTGACTGTGCAGATGGAAAGCTATGATCTAATCACAAACACTGAAACTTGGTGGGACAAATCACATGACTGGAGCACTCCAATTGGTAGCTACAAACTGTTCAGAAGGGACAGGCAAGGAAGGAGGGGCAGCCAATTTGCCCTCTATGGACTGATTGCACAAACTTGTCTTCGAAAAACAACAACAAACAGGTCAAGAGCTTGTGGTTGAAAATCAGAGGCCAAGCCAACAAAGGAAACCTCATGGTTTGTGTTTATTATCAGCCACCCAATGGAGGGGAGCCCGTTGACAAAACCCTCTTATTTCACCTGCAGGAAGCATCACTGTGGCAGGTTCTGATCCAGCTGCAGGGACTTGTCAGGACAGTCACCCTGACATCTGCTGGAGAAGCAGCTTGGCAAGATGTAAGCAGTCCAGCATCAAGGATAATTTCTTATCCCAGGTGACAAAGAAGCGTTACTGCACCTGTTGCCTACTGACACAGATTAACTAACTGGAGAGGTCAGGATCAGTGGCAGCCTGGGCTGAAGTGATCATGCCCCGGTGGAACTCATGATCTCAAGCATTATGGGCCAAAGAAAGGTTAAAGTCAGCACCCTGAATTTTAGGAGTCTGAACTTCTGGTTTTTTAAGGAATTACTGGATGGGACCCTCTGGAAAACTGCACTCAGGGAAAAAGGAGCAGACAGTTCTTTAAGGACATTTTTCTTAGAGCCCAAGATCTCTCAAGTTCCACCAGTGAGCATTCAGGCAAGGAAGGCAGGAGACCAGCATGGCTCAGTAAAGACCTCCTGGCCAAAGTGAAACACAAGAAGGAAAAGCACAGGACGTGGAATCAGGGATGGGTATCCTGGGAAGAAAAGAGAAGTGCTGTCTGGTTGTGTAGTGACAGGGTTGGAACAGCTAAGGTACAACTGGAGCTGAATTTGGCAAGGGATACAAAGAATAGTAAAATGGCTTCTACCGGCATGTTGATCAGAAATGGAAGATTAAAGAAAATGTATACACACAGCCCCATCCTCCCCTCTGTCCCCCAAAATGGGACAGAACCAACGCCAATCAACATGGAGAAGGTTGAGGTATGCAGCAATTTAGTTTGCCTCCGTGTTCATGATTACTCACTCTTCCCACATCTCTGAAGTCCCTGAACCTCAAGAGAGGAACTGGGGAATTGAAGTCAGTCCTGGTGTAAGAGCAGATCAGGTTCAAGATCATCTGAGAACCTGGACACAGACAAGACCATGGGACCCAGTAGATGCATCCCAGGGTCCTGAGAGAATTGGTTAATGTAGTTGTTAAGCCACTCTCCATCATATATAAAAAGTCATGGCAGTCACATCATGTCTGAAAATCCACAGCAGTAAGGGTAAGTTCTCAGTGACCAGAAGAAAAAAGAGTATTTTTTAAAAAGGGTAAAAAGCAGGAACCCAGGAAATATTGACTAGTCAGCCTCATCTCCATGCCCAGTAAGATCACAGAGTAGAGACTCCTGGAAGACATGTCAAAACATGTGGAAGACAGAGGGCTGGTTAAAGACATATAAAATGGCTTCACCAAGGGCAAATAGTGCCTGATTGGCACAGTGGTCCTCCACCATGGACAGAATGAAACTGTCGAAGGAAAAATATAGATGTCATTTACCTGTCTGTAAGGCCTTTGACTGGGACTCTCACAATATTCTTAACATAACGTCATAGAATTACAGAATATCGTGAGTGGGTAAGGATCCACAAGAATCAGTCACATCCAGCTCCTGGCCCTGCAGAGGACATCCCAAGAATCCCACCATGTGAGAGCATTGTCCAAAAGCTCCTTGAATCCTTCCCAGGCTTGGTGCTGTGACTACTTCCCTGGCAGGCCCGTTCAAGTGTCATACCTCCCCCTGGGTGAAGAACCTTCTCCTAATATCCAACCTAAACATCCCCAGACACAACTTCAGGCCATTCCCTCGTGTCTGTCACTGATCACCACAGAGAAGACACTGGTGTCTGCCCCTCCTCTTCCCCTCATGAGGAAGTTGTAGACTGTGATGACTGCCCTCAGTCTCTTCTCCAGACTGAACAGACCAAGTGACCTCAGCTGTTCCTTATACGGCTTCCCTTCATGGCCTTCACCATCCTTGTGGCCCTCCTTTGGGGCCCTCTTTAGCTTTATAGCTGTCTTACATTCTTGCTGCTAAACTGAAGAGAGATGGGTGTGACAAATGAAATGTTAAAAGGATAAGGACTTAATTGGATGCCCACATTCAAAGAGTGAATGGTCCATATCCAACGGTTCACTGTAAAAGTGTAAACCATTAAGGAGTGGTGTTCTTCAAGGGTCATACTGGGAACACTATTATTTTCTACCTAAATCAATGACATACCCAGTGGAATTGAGTGCATCCTCAACAAGGTTGTAGATGACACCAGGCTGAGCAGTGCAGTTCATCACAGAACCAATAAAGTTTGAAAATACTTTAAGATCATCAAGTCTAACAGTCAACCTAGCACCACCATCATGTTCAGCATTAAACCATGCCCTCAAGTGCCATATCTACTCACCTTTAGAACACTACCAGGGATGGTGATGCCGTCACTTCCCTGGGGAAGTTGGACTAATGCTTAATAACCCCTTCCATGAAGAAATTTTTCCTAATATCCAGTCAACACTCTCAGGTACATGGTGTGACTCACCTCAGCACCTCAATGTCTTTCTTGGAGTGAGGGGCCCAGAACTGAATTGGAGGTGCAGCCTCACCAGTGCTAAGTACAGGGGGCCAATCCCTGCCCTGGTCCTGCTGGCCACGCTGTTGCTGGTGCAGGCCAGGATGCCATTGGCCTTCTTGGCCACCTGGGCACACCCTGGCTCATGTTCAGTCACTGTCACCAGCACCCCCAGGTCCTTTTCTTGTGGGCAGCTTTGCAGCCACTCTGCCCCAGCCTGTGGCACTGCCTGGGGCTGTTGTGACCCAGGGGCAGGACCCAGCACTGGGCCTTGTTGAACCTCACACCACTGGCCTTGGCCCGTGATCCAGCCTGTCCAGATCCCTCTGCAGAGCCTTCCTACGCTCCAGCAAGTCAACACTTCCACCTAGCCTGGTGTTATCTGCAAACTGACTGAGGGTGCACTCAGTTCCTTCATCCAGGTCATCCATAAAGACATTAAACAGGACTGGGCCCAGTACTGAGCCCTGGGGAACACCACTGGTGACTGGTCACCAGCTGGATGCAACTCATCTATCACCACTCTCTGGGCCTGGCCATACATTCAGGCTTTTACTCCATGAACAGTGTGCCTACATAAGCCATGACCAGAAAGTTCCTCAAGAATACTGTGGGAAACAGTACCAAAGGCTTTACTAAACTCCAGGTAAATGACACGCACAGCCCTTCCCTCAACCACTAGGTGGGTCGCCCCGTCATAGAAGGAGATCAGGTTGGTCAAGCTGAACCTGCCTTTCACAAACCCCTGCTGGCTGGGCCTGATCCCCCAGTTGTCCTGTCCACGATGCATGATGACACTTGGGATGATCTGCTCCATGACCTTCCCCAGTACCGAGGTCAGGCTGACAGGCCTGTAGTTCCCCAAATACTCCTTCCAACCACTGTTAGGACAGGTCCAGAGGAGGGCCATGAAAATTGTCAGAGGGCTGAAACACCTCTCCTAAGAAGAAAGACTGAGAGAGATGCATCTCATCATGAAGAGAAGACTTCAGGGAGACCTTTTTGTGGCCTTTCAATATTTGAAATTTTTCAATATTGAAGCAGGTTTGTTGGGTTTATAAGAAAGATGGAGAAAGACTTTTTACCAAGATCAGTAATGACAGGGAGCAACAATAATGACAAAAAGGAACAGCTTTAAATTGAAACCTACATGATTTAGACTGGATACAAGGAAGAAATCTTTTACTGTGAGGATGATGAGACACTGGCATAGGTTGCCCTGAGAAGGTGTGGATGCCCCATCCCTGGAACCTTTCAGAGTCAGGTTGAATGGGGCTCTGAGAACTTGATTTAATGAAAGATATCCCTGCCCATGGCAGGGGGGTTGGACTAGAAGATCTTTAAAGGTCCCTTCCAACTAAAACCACTCTATGACAAGAAGTGCTAGATCACTACTGTTTGAATCATTGTTTTCAAGAGAAAAAACTTTAAAATTGAAGAAATAAAAGAATCACTGAAGAGGGAAGATTACCTGCAGATAGAAGGTTTAGTGAGATGTACGGACCTGAAAATCTGAGAAATAAACTTGTAAAGCTACCAGCAGCGACTATTTTGCAAAGTCTTAAAGGCAAAGGTACACTTAAATATATACTTCTAAAAAATTGCCAAAATCTATGAGAATATTGCTTCTAGTAAAGTGTAGCCTAGAGGACTTATCATGCTATCCAAATGGAGGTAGTCTTCTATTAGTCTGAGACTTCTCTCCCAAGGTTCATCTGAAGAGAAAGAAAAAATTTTACGAGTGCTGATGAACAAATCTGAGGGTTTTCCAGCACAGCTAGGTTAAACTCACAATCTGTGCAAGGAGTCAACACCAATTCAAGTCAGACTATGAAATCCCAGATAACTGTTATGTCCCTTGAAAAATTTTAAAAGTGATGACTGAGAACTCCCTAAGGAACCCAATAGTCTACCTCATCCAATAAATAATAGACAAAATATAACAGTATATTTTTCTGTATCTCTTAGCACCACACATTGTTTAGGTCTATGTAATTAACTGGTTTCAGCTATAAAACTCGTTTCATACATAAAAAAGATAGCAATTTTTTCATTGTTTTTATTAGGAAAAGAGCAAAAAAAAGTCTACATATTTTAGTTCAGTTAAACAATATGTGAAGTTCTCAACTTTCTTCAATATACAAACAAACTACAAACTATCATTTTCATGACATGACTTTCATTTTCCACATTTCTGTTTTAACCATGTTGTAAGTCATATGCACTAACTATAACTGCACTATTGGTCACATGAAGACAGGTCTGTTCACCTCAACCAATAATGCAGTTTAGTTGCACATATAATTTTATTTTTTTTCCCAGGAAGAGTTATCACAGCACAAGTTTGGATTCCGATGGAAGTAATATATGATACCTAGGTCTTACTTGCATGTTGCATATATATATTTGTAACATATTTACAAATATGTTGCTTCTTAGATATTTTTATTTCTAATACAGTTTTCTAGTAGGCTTAGCCTTACTCCTTTCCTCAGTTGTAGAATTTTATTTCCATTAATTAATTAGAAAATTAATATTTTTAATTGTAACTGCTAAATGTAGCAGTTGGCAAGTAGTATATTGGCATCACTTTACACATACAAAACCTAATTATTATGTAACCACGCTCAATAAATAAGTTTTCTGCAGAGACAGCCTACACTGTCTATCTGATGAAGATTATTTCCATAGTAGGCATTCTATCTTTTGACAAGGGCATGGACAGTAGCTTAATACGGACAAAAATATAGTCAGTACATTTTCTGATTGTGCTTACAACAATCTCATAGACTATTTAAGGCCAAATAATGATTTTAATTTCATCTGCCATTATTGTAAAAAAATTCTGCATACTTCCTTAGTTTATAAACTAAGGGAGCTGTGTGTTTATAGATACGATATCTATGATAAACATCTATCTATAGATAGATATCTATGATATAGATATTTATATAGCTGTGTATATATATTTAACCTTTTTTTAATACACAGTACAAATGGGGTTGCAAGTACGGCCCAGAAGGAAAGGCTACACTGGTGCTTATAACTCAAGTGATGTGCACTGTGAATACTTGAACAAAGAAAAACAGCTGACCTGGCTGAAAAACCAGAATCATATGAACATGGTTGTGTGGCGAGTGTTGGCTTCAGGAAAAAGAGCAGTTCAAGAAATAAGGCTGAATTACCAGATCAATTTATTTTTCATGATTACACTTTTAAAGATTATATTTATGAATGATATTTATTTATGAAGGTTATAAACAATATGTTGAAATTAGTAAGATTGGGACAGGAAGAAAATGAAATAAAACATATACAAAGGAGCAAATCTCTACACAGATGTCAATATTTGGGTAGTTTAAGCAAAGAGTTACAAATAAAGAAACAACTATCAACACTGGAGGGAAGGAGCTATAGTAAAACAATGAAGGTCTTGACTTTGAAACAATTAGTGTGGCAATCAGTGTACAAAGTATAGATTGGTGAGGCCACCCCTCAAATCCTGTGGGGTGGCCTCAAAAAAACCCCAGCTTTGGATCCCTCACTCCAAGAAGGGTATTGAGGTGCTGGAGCATGTCCAGAGCAGGGCAGTGAAGCTCATGAAGGGTCTGGAGCACAAGTCCTATGAGGAGCAGCTCGAGGAGCTGGGTTCTTGAGCCTGGAGAAAAGGCAGCTCAGGTGACCTGAGATCTTATTGCTCTCTACAACTATCTGAAAGGAGGCTGTAGCCAGGTGAGGATCAGTCAAAAGGACAAGTGGAAATGGCCTGAAGTTGGGCTAGGGGAGGTTTAGATTGGTTATTAAGAAAACTGCTTCACAGAAAGAATGGTCAAGCACTGGAAGACATTGCCCAGAGAAGTGATGGAATTACTGTCCCTGGAAGTATTCAAAAAACACGTAGATGTGGCACTTAGGGACATGGTTTAGTGGTGGACTTGGCAGTGCTGGGTTAACAGTTGGACTTGATGGTCTTACGGGTCTTTTGCAATCTAAATGATTCTATGATAAGTAAATACTTGTGTCAGATCAAATAGCACCACTGTAGACAATTTTGTATAGTCAGCAATACAGTAATCATTTATTTCCTCGACACACAATTTAAAAAATTAATTCACTACAGAGCAGCTGCAGGGAAGAACTTACTGAACTGCAATAGTTTTTTATGCCATTTAAAACATTGCGTACTTGTAAAATAAACAGTATGTAAACGCAAACCAGGATTTGTAGATATTCAATTTTCTCACACTGCAATATTTTTAAATCAAAACATGCTTTAAGATAATGCAGAAATCTTTTAATGTGAGCAAGAAAACATAAAACAGAATCAATTATTTTCTGCTTTTAGTAATCTGAGGGAAGTAATTCTCAAATAATGAAAATGAATAATGAGTTGAGAAACTGACATTTTTACTTTAAGAATACCACAGGGAATGGTATTTGCTCCTTTGAAAAATAGTGATTTTTTTTTTTTTTGCAACAAATAAACATTACTCAGACTCGTTGTGCACTGAGAGCCACCTACAAAGGTTCTGAAAAATTGCATCGAGTCAGGAATGTAATATATAATTATATCTAATACCTACTTGCAGACCTGCAGTTCAATCTTCAGTGTTGCTATCACAAACACTTAGCACTCCAAACTTTAATATGTTTCCAACTTATGATAGAATGTCACACTACTTTGCCACTAACTCCTTACGGTGGTTGTGAGGAGGTAACGAGGTCTGGCAGAGTCATCTTTTTAGGTGGTCATGCAGGGTAAACTAATCCAAACATTAATCCCTTTTTTTTCATGGTACAACCAGCTTTAGTGCAAAGTTCCTTATCTTTTTTTTTTGTTTCATGACATAATGACAGAGTTTAACAGTATTACTACAAACTAATTCTATCTTTGGCATTTATTAATTTATTAAAAACTTAAATTACATGCCAGTTGCAACAGCAGTTTTGGTGACCTGAACACTTCTCCAGGAACTTAAATGAGACCGCAAATTCATTCTGCACTGTTCATTTAGAGCATTATCAGCTGTTTCCCATTTTCCCCACTTATGACTGATAGCACAAAGCTCTTACTAGTTTCTGAATATCTCAAGTAATACAGCCATCTTATAGTAACTATATTTTTAGAACAGAAAACTAAAAATGATTCAATGTTAGTACTTTCCTGAGCAGAAAACAATTATTACTACTACCTCTGCATGCTGATATTTTCTAAAAAAAAAATCACTTAATTTGTACTTATATTCAAATAATTTTAAAAGCGCATACTTTTGAAATCTCCATCCCCAAATGTCAATGGATAGGCTCCTGGCTTTTCAATCTTGTACATTTCCTCTATAAAAAGGATTTTACAATCATTTATTGTGTCTTCTGGACCTCTGAAAAACAAAAAGAATAAAAAGTACATTCAACTTAGTTCCTCAGACCTAGATTCTGTGCTTTCTGAATCCTAAGCAATAAGATAAAGATAAGTAGCCTTGTTTTAATCACTGATAGGATACTTTATTTCAATTCACACACAAAAGTCAGTCTAGCGCTGTAACTCCTAAGAGAAAAATCAAATACATATTTAGGGCTTGCTTAAAGAAAAGACTACTCCATCATCCTCAGACTGTCTTGCAGTTCAGTATGTCTTTGACAATTATCCACTATGGCTTAATTCCACTTCCAAAACCTCAAAATGTTTCTATTGGTCAGACACAGCAGACCAGACAAAATCATATCCTGTGGAATACAGCATCTCAAACATTATTATAAAAGTGTAGTATCACAAACAAACCAGAAATGTGACCTATAAGACAGAATAATATTTGTAATCCATAGATCAAGAAAAGCAACAGAAAGTTTCAAAAACCCTTCCATGACTTTTAACTGTTTCTCAACTCCGGAAAGCCACATACAATACTGTACTGAATTACATACTGTAAGTAGTCCTGCTAATGTCAGGTTTCAGTGCAAAATATCAGTGATTAGCAGTAACAAATACGCCAAGACTCCACAACAATAATGCCAAAAGACTTCTAGAAAATAAGTAGAAAATATTAAATGTAAAGGTTTTAACCTACTCTTATTAAGATATATTTGTATCTGCACAGATTCTAATCATTTCTTCTATCTAGGAAGAAATGGCCATAATGACCCCAACAGTTGTAAAGCACTCCCTTTTCCTTCCTCCTTAGGATGATATTGTGCTCTCTTCAACTGCCTATTCTCTTACCACTTTCAATTTACTACCTGATCTAGAAGTAAGCAGGAATTTTCAGTATAATAAAATACTGACAGATATCTGTAAGAACCAATCACAGAGGTGACTTGAAAATATTTTTGAAGGAAGCCAGCCAGGTGGCAGGTCCCTATTAAAAAGTCTAGTCTGAAAAACAAAATTAGACTATAGACAGATAGGGAAACAAGATATTAGATTCATATTCAATAAGTCTAACTGCAACAACAGAACATCTCCAGAAACATCAGGCTTCAGTCTGGAATCTGCGGTTCTCTGCTCTACCTCTTTGCCCGCACCCACCACTTCCTTTGTGCTGACTACCAGTTCTTGGACTCTGATAGATGACGACCTAAGGCAGAAAAAAACAAAGCCAGGGAGAACCACAGGCAAACCCGCACTTTTTCAAGGCTCTGAGCACTGCAGTATTTAGGTCTCCATGGAACTGGGGTTGAGAGGACTCTGTCAGTGTCTTCATTGACTCTAGTTGCCCTTTTAAGTGTACCAACAGCTCTTTATACTTAGGTACCTGTATTTATTTTGATCCTTTTCTTTCCCAGCAGTTTTTGGAGGAAAAATATTCCGCATTGTTGGTCACATGCATAAACAGCAAATGCTAGCAAATTTCAAATATTGAAGCTATTTGAACAGAATATACAAATGCTGCATCAATGCAAATACATCCATAAGATAAAGAACTGTTTGCTTTCCTGATCAGGGAAATCATGTATTTAGAATAAACTTAATTGGCACCCTAAGAGGATAGTACTTTAAAGCAGTTCTGGCCATTGTGAGTAACACCTCTCAGATTTAGCATGCAAAGACACTTTGAATTATCCACAATACTCAACAATTCACAATCAAAGCACAATACCTTCAAATATAGAAAGGACAAGATGTAAACATACCTTTGGCAAGAAAACGGAATCAACAAATAGAGACCAAACTCCTCAAAGCACCAATATTTCCCAGGTTATTTACTATACTTTGGAGAGTCTTTTATTAACTGTCCTATATTTCTTGTTATTCCTAGATTATTTGAAGTTAAAAACAAAACAAAACACACCTTTTGACATTCTTTAATGCCATCAATCTATGTTAGAACCTTCCTTATTTATAACACTGCTTGACTATCTATCCGAAGTTATTCCTCTAGGACTAACTTTCAACAGAACTCAAAGTGGTGAATCTAATTTAAAACAAAAATACAGAATTATGACTTCTTTCACATAGTTAAGGTGAAATTTTATACTTAAGGTAGCAGCTACAAATGACTGATATTCTCAAATTCTAGTAAATTTCAGATAAATTTAAGCATATTTTTCACTGATTTTTGCATCCTGCAAATCTTAAATGTGTGTGTCACCTATAACTACTACCCCTATTATGAGCAAAACTGCATCTAGGAAAAATTCACATTTCTTCTCCTCTCTCTACAGTGTGTTATGGTTTAGAGCTACTCAACTTACCGTTTTTGCTCCCCTGCATTTTCCCCAGAAAACTAAAAAGCAGCTGTTAAAAAAATAAGTTTTTCAATATCTGTATTCTCTGCATACAGTCTGTGGTCAAAAAGGAAGGTGGCAAAACACCATACAGCTGTATTCAGAAATCTAGACACTTGTGATACTGCTATTCATATATTTAGGAAACAAGCCAAACTTGAGTTCAGTAGAGCATTAATTAGGAATAAATTTCACTGGTGCCAATTTGAACCATAAAATTACTTTTAACTACAATAATTATCACATTGTTTCCTTAAAAGATACCATGAAAAGATTTGTAAATTGGTTCAATGATGTAAGTGTTCCAAATGGTAACAGCAAAGTTTTTGTGAAGTATGCAGAGGCACAGACTTTTATCAACTTGATTACAAAGTATCATCTCCAAAAATGTTATTTTCACCTCAAAGTGTTGAAACGCAACATACTTTTAAAATTTAATTAGTTAAACAAGACAACTCCTCCAATACTGGAATATACACAATTCTTGAACAAATTAAAAAATTAACACAGCTGCATAGCATGTTTTTCTCTCACAGCACAGCAATCCTACTGACTAGCAATACTATTCCTTATATCTAGGCAGTACTCATTAAACAGATGGAATTCATAATTTCTCTACCACATACACTAGATCATGGGAGACATTCCTATTTTTTTGCCCTGTTTTTTTTTTTTTTTCAGATAAGGACACTTAGAAAGCAACATTCAGACAAAGTTTTTCCTAAAGTCTATTCAGTATCTGAACCAGAGAAAACATTTTATTTTCTGCTTTGAGTTACATAAGAAAGAAAATACTATCAAATAACATTACAAAGCTGGTATGTTCCAACAAATGTCGCAGCTATATATCTGGAACTACAGAGGAAGATCAACTGACATTGTGAAAATGATGGCTAATAATAAAAGGTTAAGCCTTACCCAAGCTAAAAAAATCTGCTCAACTAGTTGCTCATAAAAGACTTAATTCTTCTGCCACAGTACACATTCAGTGTTTTAATAATGATCATGTGATTTTGAAATTACAGTTATCTAATAAAATTATGGCTATATTATGCTATCAAACATACAACCATTCTTCATTTCTTCACCCTACCATACCAAAAATGAGATTATACAGTATGCATAGTGAATGGGGTGTTTGTATTTCAAGTAAGAAATTTAATTCTTTTGAATTAAATCCCAAAACAAGGCCAGGTTCTTCAATACAGAATTCCTAATGCGAGCCTTCCTTTGAGATAGGTTAGCCAAAGCCAGAGAGAAACCTTTTTATATCTGCACTTTCCTCACACACATTTTCTTTTTTTTCCTTAACCTTCAGGTGGCAAAACACTTTAGACATTCCAAATCACAGCTGACTAGACATGTGACAAGTGGGCATTATCCTGGATAGTTCAAAGGTCAGCTTCACAACTGCTAGACAGTTACCACAGTTAGAGAACTTTATCAGTTCTTACAGTCTGAGAGATTCAGTGACAATTGTACGATCTCTGTCTGGAAATTTCTGGGTTTATCACTTTACCACACCGAAATTAAGAGTATAGCATCTTAGCACACACAAGTCAAAATACAATGCTGAATAAAAACAGGAGGAAAAACTACTAGAAAAATACACACAAAGTTTACATTCACACAAAGAATAATAACAAGAAGTGCCTAATGATGATTTATCTTTAGGCCCCCTAAGAGCAAAACCTTACTCACACTGTCATGTTTACCACAAACAACTAATTCATAGTCAGTCTCTATGGCTAATGTCAAAAGGTGCTGTCCAGGTCAGTAGAGAAACAACCACAATCAGAATATAACATTGGCTATGCTCTCCAAATACACGATTCACTCAACAAACAACACACAAATCAAAACAAAACCAGATTTACTACCACTTCAGTATCTATCTTTTCATATGCAACCCTTTGTTTACATGCCTTACATCAATCAGCCTTTATTCTGCTTTTGTAAGGTTTTCAGCCAGCAACTCTTTGTTCTCCATCAACAAACCATAGTTAAGCAACTTCTTTAAAAACATAATCTTTCAATATTACCATTCAAAATGCTTTTTAGAACTTTTAATATCATCTCCTTAGAAGTGGCTGACTGGAGATTTGATTTTAAACAGGCTTGTTTCAAAGGTGATTTACAAAACCTTCCCAAATTAAGACAGCATATTACATTGACAATCTGACCAAATTCTGCTAGGTTGTACTGAGTTACATAGAGGTTCTTTTATTTTTTATTGCACACAAGCAAAAAGCAGAGAGTATTTACAAGAGTTTTCTGCAGACATTTTCAGACATTCATAAAACACATTAGTTTTATCATTAAAATAAAAATACACAGTTACAAAATGGGACAGCATTAGCTCTGCTTTTAATTCAACTTTTCATTTATTACACAAGCAGTGTAAAGATAAAGATACATGACAACTTCCAAACTATGCAAAGATTTTATTACTCTCTTTCTATAACACTAGTATTTAAACAACAACAAGAAAATTAAATTAACATTTTCTAGGCTATGTTGAGGACCATATTTTAATATGAATCTTTAATACCTTAGAAACAAAACATGCACACTTCCAAACCTACAAATTCATACTGTGGACATCCACACAAGTCAGGCAGGATATTACTTTTTTTTAATGCCATCGGTAGGTGTGATGCTTTCACAAACCAATATATTATAGTTCATGACGCCAGATTCTGAAAACAGAGACTTGGATGCAGAGACTCTCCTCTTCTCCTTAGCCTGGGAGCTGCAAGCAGGTGAACAGCAGAGTACCTGGGGAAAGAACTGGCCTGAGAGAACAGCCCGCAGCAATGTTAGAGGTTCACGACTCTGCACACGTCCCAGCCCCACACCACAGAAACACACCGAGGTGCGGAGTGTCCGGAAGGCCCTGCTCCTGCCAAAAACTTGGCCCTGTCCATAGTGCTGCAGGAACACCCCTGTCCCATCGGGGAAGGGACACCACTGCCACCACCCCAGCTGCTCCCTTCCTGTATTCAGAACTGAGTCTGTGGCTGGCACTACCACAAATGCTCAGTGGGCATCTACAGCTTCCAAATCCAAGTTCAAACACAGATGTTAGCACCCAAATGTCCATGAAGAACCAGGTAAAAAAGCAGGTTGATGACCCATAAAAATGATACACCAAAGGTTTCATATATGAAAAACAAAGATATAAGCCCTGTGCTTGGGCATGGTCTAAGCTCAGTCCACTTCTCTATGTGTTTGCAGACTGAACTGCAGTGCACAGAAACAATGCTAAGAGTCTGTTCAAGACACCATTCCAAGGGTCTGGGCTAGTCAACAAGTTCCTTCATGCTAGGAAGAAGCAAAGATACAAACAGGTGATTCTTACTAGAAGACACTAAACACTTCTATCCAGATTTTAAATTATATTGCAATGCAGTGAGCAGATGCAGCACACACTCATCATGAGCTTCGACAGAGTTACAGGAGACCAGGTGAACCCTGCCAGACTGAGTGAGAACCTCAACTCAAAGATATGAGAAGAAGCACCTCCCTTCATAACAAACTCACAGGGATACTGTCACAATGAAAAGAACTTCCAAAAAAACAAAGAATAGAAAAGGAAGAGTCCTGAAAACACAGAAACATACTAAGCACTCTGGAAAAAACAAACAAACAAGCAAAATACAAAAGGAAAAACAAAACCAAAAATACAAACCAACCAACTAAAACCCCACAAATTCCAAAACCACAAACCCCCCCAAATACTCCCAAAACCTAAGTGAATAAATCAACAACAAACCCCCAAAATGTAAGGTGCTTTAAAACCAACCCAACTAAACAAAATCAAACAAAACCAACCAACCAATCAACCAAAAAAAAGGCAAATTAAAAAAAAGCCGGGGAAAACTTCTGAAGGTATCCACCATAAAATCATAAAAGAGAATACAATGGCACAGAATCATAGAATCACAATGACATTTCCAAAGAATGGTCATATCAAAGCATAAGCAAGGAGAACTGCTTGCAAAGAAGGCCAAACCCACATTTCTAGCCTAGAAAGTTTGTAGTGAATTTATTTTCATGGCTTGAATGCATATGACAGCATTACTGTAATGAAAAACTTGGCATCCAGGGATTCTCCTGCTCAGAACATGATGAATCTAATTCACCAAGAATTCCTGAAAGCCAGAAAATCCTGGAGAGAAAAAGATGCCTAATTTGGCATTTAGAGGGCGGCTGCTTGTTTTGGAATGTCTTCATTCCTTATCTTGCCCAGTTCTCTTCAGAAAAATTACAGCAAATACTTCCACCATGATTTCCTATTTCATTAGTGCATGATATTAAATCCTCCATTTAATTGTCCAATGACCATTACATAATGGCAATACAGCCTTTTCTGATCTTATGTGTTTGTGTGGAATCTCTGATAATACTTTAATTATTCATTTTTATATTGATAAATCCAAATGTCTGTAGACTTGTGGGTTTAACTGTTGGACAGATTCCCCAACAAACAAGTGAGAGAAGCACATTTTGGTGCCTCCCTGAAACACCTATACACCAGTGCATGGGCAATGAACAAAGGGGATTACAGAGATCCGTATAATTAATGCAGGTCCCTAACAACACTGGGATCATGGACACATGGTGGGATAGCTCATGTGATTGGAGTGCTGTGACTAATGGGTAAGGGCTCTTCAGGAAGAAGACGCTAGGAAGGCTAAGAGGAGCTATCCCTTATATGAGGGCAGGTCAGGAACCAGTCAAGAGCTTACAGGTCAAGGTTAGCAGACTGAACAACACTGGTGATGCTGCAATAGGTGCATGCTATAGCGAGTAAATATATGATGACTCCAGGCAACTGGAAAAAGTTTCATGTTTACAGGCCCTGTTCTCACCGGGAAATTGAAGCACCATGGCATCTGCTGGAAGGTCAATAAAGCAGAACATAAACAATCTAGGGAATTTCTGGAGTGCAGTGGTAACAATGTCGTGATGATAGAGAAGCAAACTGCTAGTTCTGACACACACAAACTATGAAGAACTGACACTAAAGTTTGTCTGCCATGGTGATGAGATGATGGAGTTCAGAATCCTTAGAGGAAGGATACAGTACAAGACAACCCTCGATTTCAGGACAGGATAATGTAATCTCTTCAGAGATCAACTTGGAAAAATCCTACAAGATACCCTTTAGAGAAGGGCCCTTGATACTTAAGGATCATCTCAAGCTAAAAACTGGTCTATCACCATGTGCAGGACATGCAAACACAAAGGCAAGAGGAGGCCTGCAGAAATTAATAAGGAGCTCAGATATAAAAAAGAAATATATAAGAGGTGGAAGCTGGGACAGCTGATCTGGGGCAGGAAGAGGTATGTCTTAATGTGTAGGCTTAGGATTGGGAAAGCCAAGATCTACCTTGATTTGAACCTGGGCAGTAAAATTCTATGAGTATAAAAACAGGAAGGGAAAACTAGAGAAAATATGGAGCCATTCCTAAATACAGCAGGACCCCTGATGACAATAAACACAGAAAAAACCAAGGAACTCAGCACGTTCTTTGCCTCAACTATTTACTGCTGAGACCAGCATTTAGGAATCCAACGTCCCCAGGAGTAGACAGAATGGCCAAAGCAAGGAAGACTTAGCCTCAGTGGAAGACTAAGTTACAGAGAATTTACACAGGACATATGTGAGTCCATTGGCCCTAACAGGTCATACTCATGAGCACTGAGGGAGTTGCCTGATGTTTGGATGAGTGTACTCTTAGTCCTGTTACTGAAAGGTGATTACACCTTTCTTTTAAATAGAAGAGTAAGTATCACTCCTATATCCAAGAAGGAAGATTGATGACAGACTGATCAGCCTCAACTCAGTCCCTGGGAAAGTGAGTATTAGTTGCCTCTGCCACCATTTAGAGTTGGACAGAAAGGAATTCATCATGTTCAACAAAGCAAAATTCAAGTCCCGCACAAAGGGAGTACCAGTACCTGCTGAGTCTGGGTACTCTTCAGTCCACTTGACTGAAGAGCAGCTTGGTAGAGAGAGACCTTGAGGAACACGAAAAAACAAGCTGACCATAAACCAGTTATGTGCCCTTGCAAGCAAAAAAGGTCCACAGTTTCTTGGACAACATTAAGAGCAGCACTGCCAGCAGATAGAGGGAAGGCAAATGCCGCTCACAACTCAGCATTAGAAAGGCCAGGTGTAGGCTCCCCAGAGAACACAGACATGGGTTTACAGGAGTGGTTCTAGAAAAAGGATACAAAAATGATTAACAGACTGGAACATCCTTGATACAGGAGTGTTTAGTCTGAGGAATAGAAGGGCTTTGTGAGGATGGCTTATGGCTATGTGTATGAACAGGGAGCCAGACTCACTAGTCCACTGCCACGATAAGAGGTAAGAGGTACAAACACATGAAAAATGCATTTTGTGTGGCAAGAGTGAATTTTCTTTTTACGGTGGATTGTTCGGAAAGCTTGTTGAATAACCATCCATAATATTATTAAAACTCCAACTACACATAGTCCTAGGCAATCTGTTCTGGCTGATCCTGCTTGAACAATCTCAGGAGCTCCTTCCCATCCTCAAAGTTTCTCTTAAATGTATACATATGTTTCAACAGCACTCCTTTTTTCATTTTCATAATGCTTTGCCTAATACTGTACTCACCACTATTTCCCACCCACCCACCATTTGCCTTTTTGCATTTGAATTTGTTTTCCTCTGTTCTTCCTCTTCTGTTTGGACTTACTTTCCTCAGTGGGAAGAAATTAAACTTCAAACCACTTCTATATATCACCCCCCTAAAAAGCAAGTCAAAAGACTCTGTGATTCCAAGTCTGCATGTTTATTAGAGAAAGGACACTTACAAATACTGAAGATATAGTTTATGTTCTAGAAAACCAAACAGAACCCTCAAAATCCAAGTCAACCCATTCTTCACCTTCAAAATATACTTTTATCTTACAGTAATGGTTATGACACCAAAAACATTTGAAATTTTAACATTTTTTACTTATGCTTTTTTCTGTTGTTTTTAAAGCAAATACTGTTTTAACACATACTTGAAATGTTAAGCTTTTAGATGCAATCCAAAGGATCAATTTTGTGCCCCTCTGCTGAAATTCACTGCAGTTTATGGGTCTCTCTTTTGTGCATTTAGATGAGGGGGAGATATGTTCAGAGGTCAGTGGAATAGTAGGTGAGTGGAATAGTCTTGATGCAGTTTAATTAGTGCTTAGAAAAGGAGAGTAAATCACTTTCCCCAGTCTTCTAGTTACCCTTCTTTTCATACAGCCCAAATACTGTTAATCTTCATTACACACTGCTGGCTCATATTTACCTTGCTGCCTACCAAGACCCACAGATCCCTCTCATCTGAGCTGCTTCCCAGTCAGTACAGCTTCAAGCGGCTGTGCCTTCCCAGGTGAAAAAAAAACTCAGCATTTTTCCACCTTGATGTTCTTCAGTCTCCTGCCACCCATTCCTCCTGTGCTGGTTCAGGTCTCCCCGATTTGGCAGTACTAACCTTCAATTTTCATCAGTTTAGTGTGTTTGCAAACTTGGCAAGAGTCCACTGTATTGCCACAAGATGCTGAACAGTACAGGTCCCAGGATACAACCCTGCAGTTCCTTGCTTGTCATCACTTTCCAGGTAGTGTACAACTTACTAACCACTATCGTCTGAGCCCAGTAATTCAATGTTTTTTTCCAAACTCACCTGGTTGTTCATCCTCCCAGGTTACTACAAGAATCACCAGACTGGGACAGGATATTATGGGACACCTACACATTGAATTAAATTACATCTTTTGCTCTACCCTTGGCCACAGAGATAATAATTTTATCACAGAAGGCAGATGGGCTTGTAAAGCATGATTTGCTCTTGNATTGTCAGGGACAAAAGCCAAAGTGGTATTATTAAAAGTCAAATGTCTGTTGACACAAGCTGCGCATTTAACCAGGTTTTGATCCACAGGATTTGCTCACTCCTTTTCTTTGGAATAATTTGTCCTCCAAAGTCTTACCCTTTTCACCAGCAGGACTAAAAAGATCTTAAATAATTGGGCTATTTACTCTTGGGCTCTCTCTGTAAGGCAGACTTGGTTTGCCACTAAAATCCTAGAATTTCAAAGAACAGTATATTCACAGTCCAAAAGACTAAACACAAATTACAAGCATCTAGTCTTTCCCTCCATTTTGGGAAACCAACCTGAAACAATCAAGTATCAGTTTCTCCATACTGCTAGCTAAGATCAGGCAATATGCAGGGAAATGGTACAAAGGACAAATCAGTTACTTTCTGTGTTCTTTTTAAGAATCAGGAAAAGGGAAGTACGAACATAAAACATTTATTCCACATCAGAAAAGACTTATGGACAAGCAAATATTAAAACAGTAATTCTTCAAATCCTTTCTATTCAATGGAACCTCTTGAAGATCTGTCCTCTTTAAGGTAGACAATGAAGCATGCAGGTAAATAGTGTGGAGCAATACCTATGATCTATGTAGAACCTGTCCATCAAAACTATCCAGGGAGCGTTTGTAAAATGGAAACTTTTCTCTAAAGGGAAAGCAGAAAGAAACATGAAAAGGATTCTCAAAATGTACTCTTTCACAGAATCATAGAATGGTAGGGTTGAAAGGGATCTTAAAGATCATCCAGTTCCAATCCCTGGCCAGGGACAGGGACACTTTCCACTAGACCAGGTTGCTCAGAGCTCCATCCAACCTAGCCCTGAACACTAATAAGGATGGGGCATCCACAGGTTCCCTGGGCAACCTGTTCCAGTGCCTCACCACCCTCGCACTACAAAATTTCTTCCCAATATCTACTCTAAAACAACTCTTTTAATTTGAAGCCATTACCCTTTGTTCTGTCACTACACGCTCTTGTAAAAAGTCACTCTGGCTTTCTAGAAGGCTCCCTTCAGCTACTGGAAGGCTGTAATTGGGTCACTCCAAAGCCTTCTCTTCTCCAGGTGGAACAATTCCAATTCTCCCAGCCCTTCCTAATTGAAGAGGTGCTCCATCCCCCTCAACTATCTTGGTGGCCTCCTCTACACTTGCTCCAATAGGTCCATCCTTCCTGTCCCCTGACAAGAACCCCAGAGCTGGATACAGCACTGCAGGTGGGGTCTCACCAGAGCAGAGCAGAGGGGCAGAATCCCCTCCCTGCCCTGCTGCCCACGCTGCTTTGGATGCAGCCCAGGACACGTTTGGCTTTCTGAGCTGTGAGTGCCCATGGCTGGGTCATGTCCAGCCTCTCACCCACCAGCACCCCCAAGTCCTTCTCAGCAGGGCTGCTCTGATGCCTTCATCCCCAGCCTGTATCAACACCCAGGATTTTATGTCACAGTTGCTGAATCAAGGTACTCTATCTCATAAAGAGCTTGCAAATAGGACAAGTATCACAGTGAATGGTTACAGGATTAACTCTGCTCATGCTCACTTCATGAGTTATTCTCAGATATTGTTCTTCTGTCTCACATTTGACAGAAACAATACATCCTGGATACCAACCATTGTCTAGAACCCAGGAATTACTGATGTCCCAATATCTCCTGGCCAGTTTGTCCCGTACACCTGAATCATTACAGAAGGCACTTCACACTACACAGAAGTGTCTTTAATAATATTCTGTCCTCGTGTTCATTGTATTTTTTAATTCTGGACTTTTCCTCAAAACTGAAACCACAGCTGAAGACAGGTTAAAAATCTTACCTGGAATTTAAAAATGAACAGTTTTATTTCCAGTAAACTTCACTTCTAAGTTCAAACAGAGAATTATACTCACACACCACTTCAGCTAACATGATTTCTTTTGTCCAACAGGATAATTAAGTGGTACCCAAAACATTCTGGTTGTCAAGAATCATCCCTGTTAAGACTTGTGAGATTATTCACTAAGGCTGTGTATCACAAAAAGAGCCATCTCTAGCTGTAGAGACCAGGGAAAGCAGTACAAAGAAATGCTTAAGAAGTTCTAGGCATCACCGCTACAGATTCATCATCAAAAATCCCAGCAGGCTTCTTGGCCACTCAGAACCTATCTTGATTTGAAACACTGTTGTTGATTCAATAGGCGTTCTCATCTTCAAAGGAGGTGACCAGCTCCACTGAAGTCACAAGGAGAAGAGGAAAGTGGGAGATACAAATTCACCCTTTTACTGGTTTTGTTGCCTAGAAGAAATACACCCCTTTTACATCTGTGCAAAAAAGCTGCAGGTAAGGTCTTCAGCAATTAAAATTCTTATTACTAGGATACCTGCTGATAGAGCATGAAAGTTATCTGAGAAAATGGGTCCAAGTAAATATTGTTAATATTTCACAGAGCATCAAAATGATGTCCCCCCAGATCAACCAGCAACAGTCAAAGACACTACAATAAAATAAATAAACCAGGATGTTACTTTGGGTAGAAAATTATGCAAGCATTAGTAAGGCATAAACCACACTGATGAAAATTCCAGATCTACAGAAGAAACGCTATGAGAACTACACTACTGGGCATCTACCAAATAATGCCAACAACTCTGACATGATGATTATCACAATATATACTGAGAGGGATAGGAAGTATGGTACCGTTATTTTCCTAAGTGTCAAAACAAGGTACAACTACCAATAACATCTTTTTTACTTCAGAGAAATTCAGAGAAGCACAAGAATTCTTGAAACTATAAGCAAAAAACCCTATGCATAGCTTGTTTCACTCACTATTACAGAATGCCTCACTATTCTGTAAAGTGTTTAATTTCTGTGCCTTTGCAAAGCTGTAAAAACAAATATATGTACGATTTTTTTAAGAAGTTCAGAAGTTCAACATACATTGAAAATCTTGTCCAAAAGAAGTAAAGGGAGAAGTTAAAAGTAAAATCTGTACAGGTAGCATAAAGATAATTTCAAAACATCATACTACATTCTGAGAATAAAACATGCTAAATATGAATAAAAGGAGTAATAAGATGATAAATATGAATGCATCCCATTAAAAAAAAAAAAAAAGGAAGACAAACACCAGATCTGGCACGTTACAAGAAAAATACAGTAAGAATATTTAAAAATTAAAAGAAAATAATCTGAAAAAAATCTATTCCTTTTTGGGAGCAGGAAGGCTCATATAAAAACCTGCAGAACTAAAAGAGGACAAATATGAACATGAA
>VYZQ01043756.1:0-42795 GCA_013400655.1 Mystacornis crossleyi
TATATCCACCTACGAAAGCCAACTTTTTCGTGACAACTTCCCCCTTCAGATCTTTGATCGGGCACTAGCCCTTATCAAATATTTTGTTAATCTAGGCTTTCCTAAGCTTGATCAATTTTTCTTAACTTCCGTTTTTTTCATACATTTCTTTAGCTGTTTCCAAGTTTTTCTTTTTATTTTTTGCTCTTACCATCATGATTTTTTCAATCTTTTCATCACTTAGTTTCTCCAGGGAATTTTGAATGATGCTCGTGACCGTGCAAATTAAACAAGGTATCACACAGGGAAGAAGAATAATGCTCATTAGTGCACCCCCTCCAATAAGTAATATCTTTTTCCACCATCCTCCCCGCCAAAGAGTATCCCACCAACCAGCCTTTAATAGAGGGGTCCATCTTTGAACTGGTACATGTGCGAGCTTTTGAATGTTGGTTGCGATATTTCTAATTGCATCCTCGTGATCATCAATTTCTATGCAGCACTCTGAAGAATTATATTTGCTGCACACTTCTTCTTCCGCTAATAAATAATCAAGTGCCAACCAGTTTTGATATATTGCTGTTCTCATTTGCCATGATTGGGCAGAAATTAAGTCCAAAGCGAGGGCGGACTAATTAGTTATGATTTCAAGTAGGGCTTGTAACCGGATGATTCTGTTCAATATCTAAACGGGAGTTCTAGATCCCTGTGAACCATCCTGGGCCCAGGTGGCAGGGCTACATGCGGCAATTATTCTTTCCGGGGGCCACACGTCTTCTCCCCATTTTTGGGTTCCGCCAATGAGGTCTCTCTTTTTGCGCTCTAGTTCATCATATAGAGGCACTCCCAGGTGTCGTCCTTCACCTCTGGGAAGCAAAAGAAGGAGGGTCTGATGATACCCAATGTACAGCTTCCAACCCAATCCTTAGGTAGTGTCACATAAGCCATCTTTTCACACAATCAGAATAATTCTTTTGAGACTCTCCAAAATCCTGGAGGTTTTACTCTATCAATACCACTTTTATTCCAAAATTTAGAAATCTGGGGCTCATCTTGGAAGGGATTGGGCTGCTTGGTAATACACTCATACACTTTTTCGCGTGTTATGTAAGAGCACCCTTGTTTTTGTTTTCTAGACCAATATCAATCGGAAGCTCGGGGAATCCACCACTGATGGGTATTACTGGTCACTAAATACCACTTACAAGACAACGCACCCACGTAGGAAATTTATTTTGGTCCTCTCCTCTATAAACATTCTTCTCCGACCACCTCCAATCTTAGGCTCCACACCTCCTCTTCATCCCTTTCATCTTTTTCGGATGACCTTTCTAATTCCTTTCCTTTCTTTTCCATTAGGTTTAATATTTCTTGAGGGCTTAAAACTATTCCCTCCCATGGCCAGATCTCAGCCATTCTGGTATCCCCACAGATCCAACAGTCAGAAATGTTAAATTCATGGCTTATTCTTTCCACCAGATCTAAGAACACGTTTTTCCCACTTAAAATTTTGATTCCCATCCCCTTCTTCACTACCCCTTTCACCTCTCTCTCTTTAATTAAATCCGCTTCATAAATTCCCTTCTTTATTTTCTTTTCTCCCGTATTTTTCTCCGAGCATATCCATTTTTCCCTCACAGAGCATTTCCCAACTAATTTTTGTTTAAAATTTCCTGTGTTCTCGGAGAGCCAGTAAGTTTTGCCGTCCTCTGTACACGTTTTCAAGTGGGAAAAGCCGATACAGTTAGGGCTTGGATTAGCATGTATCCTCAGGATGGCACTCCGAGAGTCCCCCGCATATAAGGGACAGGAACATTTTTCACAGAGGTCTGCTCGACTCCCCTTGAAACTGACTACTAAGAGTCCCAGCATTAGCAGGAGTCCGGCACAGGGCACTTTTCCGATTTTTATGTTTCCCACTCCTTTCCAGGAGCAGTCTATAGAGTATCTGTTACTCAGGATGTCCATGGCAAGAGTGTAGCCTGACCCGGAATTGCCCCCTACAATGTGTCTTCAACAGATACCCGATTCTTTAGCGGTGACTCACTCCCCTTCCTGTATTAACTTGTAGAACTTTCTTCTCTGAAGGGCCTGCTCACTAGATGAGTGGAGAATGCTCTATTCCTTGGGATTTCAGGTTTTAGAATCTGCAACAGAAAATAGCAGAAAATAGTTAAGAATTAGCTATAACAACTATTTTAAATACTAATTATCACTGAATAACAACTTAACTTACTAAACAGTTATATAAATAGTTATATAAATATAATTTTAAATTCATTAACAATAAGCGTGATTTCGCTCCCTCGCTTTCCCGGGGCTTTCTTTGTAAGGTTAGTTTTGTGTCCGTTTTATTTGTTATTGTCCATTTAGTAGGGGCTGGCACAGGATTTTCACTCTGGTAACATGACTCCATCCCCTCTCTTGGGTTCGTATTGCTGTTTCCCTGGTGAGAAGAACTTGGAAGGGGCCTTCCCACTTGGGAGTTAGTGGCTGCTCTTTCCAGACTTTAATTAAAACCCAGTCCCCTGGTTGGAATGAGTGAATTTTAAAATCGATTGGCGTGCTCTGGGGAAGGTATCCTTTCTTTCTTAGATCCTCCAAAGTGCTTGCAATGGTTTGTATGTACTTTTTGACGTTTTGTTCACCCTCTTCATAGGTCCCAGCTCAGTCTGAGGTAGTCAAAAACGGCAGGCCAAACATTGCTTCATATGGGGAGACACCTACGTCTGCTCACAGTCGGGTCCTTATTCTCATTAATGCTAATGGGAGGCATTTCAACCAATTCATTTTTGTTTCTTTTACCAATTTTGTAAGTGTCATTTTTAGAGTCTGATTCATTCCTTCAACTTTTCCTGAGCTTTGAGGCCTCCATGGAGTATGAAATTTCCATGTAATCTTTAATGCCTCGACTATCTGGTGCAGTACTTTCGCAGTGAAATGTGGCCCTCGGTCGGAATCAATGGTGTTAACGAGTCCGTACCTTGGTATAATTCGTTCCAGTAACATTTTACTGACTGTACTAGCCATAGCTTTTGTAGTTAGGAATGCTTCGACCCAATGAGTTAAATGATCCACTGTAACTGGTAAATATATTAATCTCTGGACCGGGGGAAGCTCTGTAAAGTCCACTTGAATGTCTTGGAACAGTCTCCGGGCCAGTTCTCTTCCACCCAATGGTGCTTTTCTCATGACCTTTTTATCAACTTTCTGACAAATCATGCACTCCCTTGTTATTGTTCTGGCGATTTCCTAAACCCCTAGGCATGCATAAGTTTGCAAAAAGTGATCACAGAGGGCCTGCATTCCCCAATGTGTAGAGGCACGTATATTTTCTAGGATTTTTCCGCTTAAGACTTTATTAAGGACCTGCTTCCCATCTGGTAGTATCCATTCACCTCTTTCATTTTTGATCCCACCATTTTTCTGCAACTCTTTTTGCTCCTGTTCACTGAAAGTTGGAACTTTCTCATTGCCTCTGTCCCCAAGGTCTACCAACTGTAGGACACTTTCGTTCTCCCCTAGGGCTGCTTCTTTTGCCATTTGATCTGCCACATTATTTCCTCCTGCCTCTGTGGATGTTCCTTTTTGATGTCCTTTATCGTGGACTACTGCAACTTCTAGCGGATCTTTCAAGACCTCTAGGACCTCTTTTATTATATTTTCATGGACTAGGGTTTTTCCTTTTGAGCTCACATATCCTCTTTCTTCCCAGATTTTACCGAATGCGTGTACTACTCCATAAGCATATTTTGAGTCAGTGTAGATGGTTCCCTTTCTATCCTTTAACCACTGTAAGCCTTCCAATAGAGCAAAAATTTCACAGCACTGGGCCAACCATTTCTTCGGGAGCCTTCCTTTTTTGATCCCTCCCATGTCCTTACCAGCTATTACCGCATATCCGGACATCCTCTTCCCTTCAACTACCCTAGAAGAGCCATCCACAAACAATACTTCCCCCTCTGGCAATGGCTGTTTGTGCAAATCCTCCCTTACTTTTGTTTGCACATCAGTCGTTTCCAAGCACCAATGTTCTAAGTTTTCCTCTGGCTCCCCATATAGGAATTGAGCGGGGTTTTGGATTTTCGTCATGGCCAACTCCAGATTTTCAACATTTGTTAACATCAGTTCATATTTGAGCAATCTACTATCTGTGATCCACTGACTAGCTCTTTTGCTTAATATAGTCTTTAGGTCATGGGGAGCGTATGCTTTAATTTTGTTTCCAAATGTCAATTTGTAGCCTTCCTCCACTAACGCCACAGTAGCAGCCACTGCCTGTAAGCACATTGGCCAGCCTCTAACCACTGGATTCAGTAATTTGGACACGTAGGTGACTGGTTTCCTGATTCCACACCGTGTTTGTACCAGGACCCCACATGCTATTCCCTCTTCCACACTGACAAACAGTTCAAACGGTTTTTCTAAATCTGGTAAACTTAAGACTGGGGCTGTCATCAATTTTTCTTTTAATTCTTCCGATTACTGTTCATCTTTGTCATTCCAATTTAAAGGTTCTTCTTCTACAAATTTATCATAGAGGAATTTGACCAATTTTGTATGCCCATCTATCCAAAACTTACAATACCCAATCAGTCCTAATAACTTTTGCACGTCCATTTTTTGGTTTTGGTGCTGATAGTGAGAGTATTCCTTGAATTCGATCTACTTCCAATTTCTTGTACCCTTTCCCGATCAGGGGACCTAGATATTTTACCTTGGCTTCCACAAATTGGAGTTTTCTTTTTGATACCTTTAGACCTTTTTCCCCCAAGAAGTTTAGTAACCTTACAGTTGTTTCCTGGACTTGTTCTTTTTCTTCTCCTGATATTAATGAATCGTCCACATACTGTAGGATTTGAGTGTTTTCTGCTGGTTGGAATTGTTTTAACAGCTCCCCCAGAGCTTGTCCAAACAAGTTTGGAGATTCGGTGAACTCTTGCGATAAGCCAGCCCATCGAAGTTGTTGCTTTCTCCCTGTGTTTTCATCCTGCCACTCAAAGGCAAACCAATCTCTGCTTTCTGTTGCCAAGGGACAGGCCCAGAAAGCGTCTTTTAGATCTATCGCACTGAACCACGCATGGTTTGAAGGTACTTTACCCAATAAGGTGTACGGGTTGGATACCACAGGATATCGTGATGTGGTCTGTTTGTTCACCTCCCTAAGAACTTGAACTAATCGATAGTTACCATCTGATTTCCTTACAGGCAGTATAGGGGCGTTATGCAGAGACATGCATGGTTCTAATATTCCATCTGTAATTAATTCTTTTGATACTGGGGTCAGTCCCTGTTTGCCCCCGGCAGAAATAGGATATTGTTTTACCCGGATTGGTGGAATCCCTGATTTCATTTTCACTTCTATGGGGGGAACATCTAACATGGCGCAACCTCCCTCTTCTGACCACACCTTGCAATTAATTGCACTTTCATCCTCTAGTCTGAGCACCATCATCTTTGCAACCATTTGTCCTCCCTTGGGCATTACCCCTATTCCAAGTAGCACCTGTAAGTCCCGGCCTAGTAAACTGCACTCCAGTTTGGGCATGTACAGTAAGTCAATGCATCCCTCTCTTGAATTTCCCGTAACAATTACTTGTTCTATAATGGGCACTTCAAAGGATTCACTACTGGAACTTTTCACTTTACATTTCTGTTTGCCTAATCTGCATCCTTTTGGAAATTTTGAAACACACGACCGATCTGCCCCAGTGTCAACTAAAAATTCAAATTCTGCCCCCTAGGGACCAATTTCTAAATTTATCAAGGGCTTTATCTTTTGTTCATGTATTTTCCCCAGGGGATAGAGCCCCTGACACCCCTAGTCATCATTTATTCCGATTTTGGTTTCTTTGTAGAGTCTCCTATCCCTTTTCCACTTTTTACAATCTTTCTTAAAATGTCCTTCCTCACCACAATAAAAGAACTTTTCATCCAAAGAACCTTTATAAGCCTCCCAAGTTCCCCCCTTTCTCTCTTTATCGGTTCCCTTTGATTCCTCTTTTTCCTTGTCTTGGCTTTCCCGAGCTACTGCCACCATTATTCTCGCTTTCAATTTCATTCTTTCTTCCTCTCTCCTCAGACAGACTTTCTGCGCCTCATGCAGCAATTCATTTAACCCTTTTTCCTGCCAGTCCTCCATCTTTTCCAGTTTCCTTCTGATATTGCTCCATGATCTTGTTACAAATTGCACTTTTACTAGTACTTGCCCCTCTGGGCTTTTGGGATCTACACTCGAGTATAGCTGGAAGTTCCGTTTGAGTCCAGCCAACCAAGCACTTGGTGTCTCATCCTTTTCTTGTTGTCTATCAAAAGCCAGTCTGGCATTACTACTCCTGGGGACTGCCTCTCGGATGCCTTTTACAATTAAAGCTCTATAGTCTCGCATGTTTCTGCGGCCAACCTCATCATTTGGGTCCCCATCAGGCTGATTCAGAGGCATCTCCTCCTCTCCTGGGGCCTATTTTCCCTCTCCCAAATTCTCATCCCGGCTGTTCGTATCAATTGTATTTCCTCAAGGGAGAAAAGGATACCCAATATCGAATTTAACTCCTCCCAAGTGTATATACTCAGGCCCAAAAACTGACCCACTTGGTTGGCTATTCCATGGCGTCTTCCAACAAACTTGTAATTTCTTTTTTGAAACTCCTAACCTCAGAGGCCATTAGGGGAGCATTCACAAACCCTATTCCTCCTCGGGCACCTCCCACACGGACCTCCCTCAATGGCAGCAGACTCTCTACTTTTTCTTCCTTCTGTAAGCATCTTCCTGCTTGGTATCAAGTGTTATACCTGTGAGCCCCTGTGGATGTAACTACTTCTTTTTGTTTCTCTGCAGTCGTACATTCACAAGAATGGTTCACACCCTCACTTCGGAAATTTTGGCAGCCTATAGCTCCTTGTTCTCTCTCTCTATTTGGAAGTGACACTTCTAAAGGAACTTGGGGTATGGGAGGAGGGTCAGGGGGCAGGAGTTGGGGTGCAGGAGGGGCAGGGAGAGGTATAGGAGGAGGGAGGCGAGCTCCTGGGGGTACGGGAGGAGAAGGAGGTGGGAGACATTCCAGTGGGTCCCACTTTTTTTCTAATTTCTCCTTTTCCTCTTTGGTTTTTTCTTTAGATACTTTATACACTTTCACTTCTTTATTCCAAATGTCATCTTTCAGCCAGCAGGCCACGTACTGTATTTCTTCTTCATTTGGGGTTTTCTTGATGTTTACATGTTTATTTAAAGCTAGACATAGCCATTTTTCTTTGGACCCATACCAAGGCCAGTAGACAGATCCGTCATGAATTATTTCCTTTGGCCAGATTTCTCCACAATATTTTATCAATTTAATTTTATCTAGTTCCTTCAGATTTTTTTGCTTTCCTGATTTTCCAGCATCTCACCCAAAGGGCTATTAGGTGGAATGTCCTTTAATTTGGTCTTCCTTTTTCCCGATCCGTGGACATTTTTGCCCGCACGCCGGCCCATAATTGGATCTCTTAATGAAACAATGGAATGAAAATGAGTAAAAAATGTCAGGAGGGACGACGAAATGACAGTTCAAATTTTATAAATCAATTAGAATATATTCACGTGGGATAGGGAGGAGAGGCGTGGGAAACTAGAATGATTATGGAAAGGAATGGGAGTTTAAGCATCTCTTATGATGGGAAAATAACAGACCGTGAGAGCGGGAAAGAAACACTGCAGCTCGTGGGAAAATAAACACACCGTGGGAATTAACTTAAAACAAGACGGCTGCCGAAGTGGATATCCCTCCCAGACCCTTCCGGTCCGTCCCAGTGACGTAATTTGTGCTGCTAATCAATCTCCGCTAGGCCTCCGCCCCTTCCTGGAGGGAACGCTCCCCTTCCGGAGTGCTCTGCCTGGTAACAAAACAGCTCCCCCCAGCCACCGAGAGGAGTTTCATGCACCACAACTGTTATTCCACAATAGCCACTACTTTAAATCCTGCCTAGATTTGATTTTTAGAGAACAAAAACTATAATCCCAATAACTAAACGGTTTAAAAGTTCTTGGTGCTCAAAATGATATACAAAATCCTTTCACCAGACAAGTAACAAAACGTTCGCACCAATACCCAGTCCTACAAAATCGTAATAAACGCCAAAACAAACAAAAACTTCTACACAAACTAAAAACTCCACATGCATTCGAAACGCGCCTGGTAAGCGGTCTGGGGACTCTTGGCTTCCGCCTCACCCCAAAACCTCGCGATACCAGTACCCCGACTTCACGTGACCATAGAAATTAAAGAAATTTTTAAAAATTAAAGAAAGATGATAAATAATATATATATAAAAACCAAGTTATAACCCTAGCTGGCAGGTTCTACCCTCCCTCTCACTCCTAGTGAGTGAGGGGATTTCTCCTGGCCGGCGGCTTGCTCTCCCTAGCCCCTCACCATGCTACAAGGACCATCCCCCTCAGCCAGTCTCCGACCCCCGCACACAGAGCCACTGCTCTGAGGTCCTAACCCACTTTGGTTGGGCACCTACCTCCGCCCCCCTGCCTGAAAAGGGAGCAATCCCCTGACTGGTGGCCACACACACTCGGTGGGTCTCCGGTCAAGAGTGTTTTTCACCAACCCCAAAGGTCCTAGTTCCCCAGCCATGCCCGGGATCGCTCCGACCCGTTCTAGGGAACCACCCTCCAGGTGCTCTCAGCCCGTGGACCCACTGCCTCCCTCCTTCCTGGTCTCTGCCTCGTGCGCCAGCTTCCAGCCCAAGACCCTTAGCCGCATCCACCTCCCTGGCTGAGACACCCCTAGGAGCCCCTCCTTCACCCTGGGGGGATCGGAAGCCTACGCGGGTTAGAGCTGACTAAAAGGGAATACTCCCTCTTCTCCAGCTCCCCAGGTCCCTCGGAGTACCACACTCGTACAATACCACTCACTTCCCCTGTTTCCCAGCTGGACTCCTTGTGGAGAACCAGAATCGCGGNGTCATCTTTCATGAGGTAAAATTCTGGAACGTTCTTTATGCTTAACTTCTACTTTATCCCCATCTAGTGGTTACAGAACAGCATTACCCGTACATCAGTGCACTTAATTCATTACTTATAATACTTTAACATTATATCAATTACATACTTTATAATTAACAATTCCTTGAATAATTCTTATATATCCACCTATGAAAGCCAACGTTTTCATGACAAGCCTGTGAAACACAACTAAAGCTGTAGGCAAAAGATTGCCCTTAGAAGCACAGGGCACTCTGTGTGTGGGGGCTTGTATGTGCTTTATCCACGGCCTTGGGCTGAGGCGGCGGAGGCCGAGGCCTGGGGCCTCCAGATGGCGCCGGGGAGCCATCGGGGCAGCGGCGAGGGGCTGCGGCGAGGGGCGGCCAAGGGTGGATTTCCCCCGAGTGAGCGAGGGAGGGAGGGAGGGAGCGGGGAGAAGGGGAGGCAGAAAGGCCCCGGCTCTGTGGGAAGTGGGTGGCCAGTCGCCAGTTGCTGGTAGTCCTGTGAGGTGTCGGACGTTCTCTGTTTTGCTTTGGTAACTTTGCCCCATTCAGCTACTTTTAAGTACGAATTAACCCAGATGTGAGTGTGACAGCTGCACCCCTGTCTCTGTCAGGCCAGAGGCTCCCAGTATATCCCCGTTGCTCCTTTCTTGGCTGCCTAGGTAATACAATGTATTGAGATTTCTCTGTCTTCTTTACCTTGGTGCTACAGAAAGGATCCTTGGTGTCATTGCTGGGAGTGGAGCCACGGCTTTGTTGACACTAAAACAACCTTTTTTTTATGAAGAGGAACTCAATAGGCAAGGGCTGGCTGGAAGAAGGGAGCCCCCCAGTTGTACACTGCCAAGGAATGGGAAAGGCTTTTTGGCATCTTGTAACAAAATCTTTGGGCTTGCCATGGAGAGGGTGTCTAGGCAGGAAAGGGAGGCATGGCGGGGGGTATTTTCTCTGTGCTCTGCCTCAATTCAGGCAAAAGGCCCAGAAGCTGCAAGAGAGGTTTGCAGCACTGATCCCTAAGGACATCCACTTTCCTGAAGAACCAGCTCACTCCAGGACCCTGGGACCTCTCTTCCATGACCCCTTCTAACTCTGCTGTGAGGCTGTCATTCCTGGGAATGCAGAAGGCCAAGGCAGAAAAAAGTAAAATCACATCCCCAAAATCCAGTAGGTGGAAAAAGAAATTTGAGTCTTCTGCATGCCAGGTGGAGAATGAACACTAAAAAGCACTAGGTTCTACTCTCCCAGCCTCCATATAGCAGAAAGCCAGAGTAAGCTCTGTCACCTCAGACAGAGAGTCAAGGCAGACACACAATAACTATAGAGAAATAAAGCAAGAGTAAGAATGATCTGCCACAGCAGGTTTTATTGCCAGTGTTTGTAGGCTGGTAATTTTTGCACAGCCATGATGATTTCCACTGCAAAAGGTGGTTATGTCCCCAAATCCTTCTGTCCCAGACAAAAGAGGGCTGGGGTCACTGCCATGAAAAACATGCTTCACCTCTAGAGCCAGCCAGAAGACAATTCACTGTCCACAATTGTCTGTTTTCAAGGTGGACAACGAACATCTGTTCCTGCTTAATTTAAAAACAGAAACTTGCGGCTGAAATCAGTTTCTGTGGCTTTAATTGGCCCTTGAATATAATTGTGTTAGACCAGAAAACGGTCTCCATTTTACCAGTAAGTAATCAGTAAATAAATCAGGGCAGCTGCAGCATTGAGAGACAAAGTGAGGAGATGGACACCTGCTTTTCTGTCTCGACCTTTCTGTGACTTGCCAGAGGGTTGTAAGTACTAAGAGTGGCACTGGAACCTTCCCAGAAGCAGCTGCTGGAGGCAGAAGGCTAATGGTGCCTGTCCCCTCATTATACCTATAGTGTTGTCGATGGGGTAGGCAGAGGGTGAAACTCGGTCTTCCTCACTTCTTAATGGACAAAACACCCTGTAGAGGATGTGTTTTGTGTCAGTTACAAATAATCCATGGCACGTGGAAAGAAATTCCTCCTCATCTGCTTGACTCTGGAACAGCTATGCACTTTCTCTACACAGTGCTGTCTCTCATGTTGCCCATACACACCCAGCTTTCACTCCTTTTCAACTTCTGCAAGGTGTGCACAAAGCAAGGGGCTGAACTATCTATATCAACTAATGATAACTAAATATTCCCACTCGTAACTCTCTGTTTGCATCACACAGGAAAAAGCGTAGAGCAGTGGGATCTCAGGATTTACACGAGACATTGACATCCAAATGTTCTTCAACTTTTCCCTTTTTTGCAGTGCCAGTTTTCTGGCATGAACTCATTTCCTGTGAGCTACTGTTTAGAGAAAAGGAACAAAGCAAAACAGCAATTTGGATCACAACTCGTCCTGATCTCAAACTCCTTTGTGTTCCTTTGAAAGTTCAGAGAACTGAGAAAGTCCCAGACTCTGGAGGGGATAGAAGACCTGACATCTGTGATACAAAGCCAACTCATCACACATATTTCCTTTACTGAAAATATGAATACAAAGATCACTGAATACACTGGTTTTGGTCAAGGACAATAAATGTATTTAAAGCATGATTACAAGTAAACAAAATTCTATTAAAGGCTTAACATTAGACTGTACAAAACACACCTCTAGACAGATGGAGCTTTCCCTTTATAAAACTGGAAAAATCGTGGTCTGTGTCTCCAGTGATGGATAAAGCACCATGACCAGGTCTTACTGGCAAAACTGAGTGGGGAAACAAAAGTATACTGGCCCTTTGCAATAAATGGCAACAGGTAATATTGACTTTGGATCTCTTTTAATGAAGCTACAAAGGCAATCTGACAAACAACCCATACATCACTCATGGACACAAAAAGGTTTAGAAGAATTCAACAGCTCTGCTTTTCTAAATGAAGCAATTGCCCCCAAGGTTGTCCCACGATCCCACTGATACCTGACTACTTCACTAACTGGTGAAGATCAGCTTGTCTTAAGAGCCTTGCAGGCGTGGGGTCCTTCAGAAACTTCCTCCTTCCTGGCATTTCAGGCAGTGAGGAAACCAGTGCCAGTTCTGTGGGATGAATCCCCACCCCAGGCCACAAGCCTGCTGCATATGAAGTAGACTGTCACCACACAGCAGTGCTGAAAATGCAAAGCTCAACTCAAGCTTGCAGTGAAGAGGCAACTGCTGCAGTTAGCAGAGATAGTGGGTAGGAAATAAAAATGGGGACTTCTCTGGATGGAAAATTTAAACTCTGGAAGGAAAACGTAAAATTTCAGCTTTAATTTAAAGCTTTCTATGAGTAGCCTACTCAGTAAAGCACAGTATCCTTCTTTTCATAAGAAGTGCACTTTCCAAGCCCTGCCTAGCTCTGTTTTTACCAGACTCAGGGTGCCATTACACGAGCTGGGCATGGGCTGTCACCTCCAAGAGCCTATGCTGGGACACTTGCAGAAGTGCAGTTTTACCAAGAGACTGGGGCTGCCCAGCACAAGCCGTGTCCGCTGCAGAACACCATGTGGGCAGCACAGAAGCACCATGTGCTCTCTTGCAATACCCCAAGGGGACCTCTGAGCAGATGGACATCCCAAGCACCACAGCTCAGCTGTGGAAATGAGGTTTGTATGGAAAGGACCTCTAGGATCAGTTAGTTACAATCTCCCTGCCATGGGCAGGGACACTTTCCACTAGACCAGGTTGCTCAGAGCCCCATCCAGCCTGGCCTTGAACACTTTTAGGGATGGGGCATCCACAACTTCCTGTCCACAGCACAGCTGGTACACTTGTGAATTTATTGTGCTTCTGCAGCTTCCTGGTCAGCCTGGAACCTCCCTGGCAGCCATGGTCTCTAAGCCCATGCAAGCTGAGACAACAGGGATGCAGGTGAGGGAGTGCATCCATCTCTCATTTTCCCTGAGCAGAGGAATTGGATGACAAATGTCCCAATGCACCAAAGCACATTGCTCCTCACACAGACAGTGTTTGTGAGACAGTTCAGAGGAATTAAACCATGGGTCTGTGACCACTGGGACAGCACACATGGAAATTTCAGGTCAAGAAGACAAGGAAATTCGATGTCCATAATGTAAGAAATGCTTTCTTGACTAAAAGGAAAGTGCGTCATCTTGTTCAAAAGTAATTTTTCTTCCTCCACACTGTTATTTTAGTCTGCATGGAGACAACTTGTTTAAACAAGGGAGTGTACTTTTTCTGTCAAAAACTTTACCTCTTGTCTGATTCCCACTTGAAAATTACTTAAGGAAGCAGGCTGGGTTTTTTTCTGTTGCAATGGCAATAAAGTAGTGTCTATCTCCTAAAATATTAACATTCTCTCAACTCTATCAAACCTTCAAACCTTCTGATCTTCAGCTTCCCAGAAAGTCCACAGCATGCCGACTTACTTTATGTAAAAATGCATTTCAGTCAGAAAGATGGAATATTTAACAAAGCATGGTATTCCTTACTGTGTTACTCAGTCCCTAGAGACATTTAAAATATTTTTTTTAAAAAAGCAAATGCAGCTGGTGTCCTCGGAGGAACTCTGGGATCTAAGAGAACATACCTGTCTCTGAGAACACATCATACTTCAAGCAGCCTGCTTCCCATTGTGGTACCAGAATCTCTGCTGGCCAAAAAATTCACCACTCCTTTCCCAGTCCTACAGATCACCTACCCATTTCCCTCCTGCCTTTCCCACCTCCAGTAAGGTGCACAAATTGTCTTTCCAGTACATGGTCCCACTGGAAAAAGCAGTGTTGCTCCAATTAAATTCACGACTAAGTAACCCTACTTGCAAATTCTTCTGTACAGCTCAAATATAAGGAGTGCTTCAACTGGAATGCGTTCATGATAAAATGAATCCAGAGATGAAACACTTTGTTAGTCGCAATTTCGAAAGTATAGGAAAGACAAAGGCTATTCTTCCCTGCTATTCTGAGGTTGCTGGTCTGGAGTGCTGCTATCGCTTTCCACAAGGCATATAAGAGGCACTTTTTTTTTGTGGACTGTGCAGTTTGTGGGTACCCACATGGCACTAAACTCTTTGGTAAAACAGCATGGCAGCAGTGCACTGAGGACATGTAAGAAGTCCAGTCATGGGCTTTGTGGCTCCTTTTTGCAGCTGCAAGTGCTGGTGCTGGGTTACCTGTGTGGGACATGAGGGGTCACAGGCTCACCATCTCTGGGAAGTCCCAGGACACACAGTGGTAGGAGAAAATCCGTATGAGGAAAGCCAAAGGAGATATTAGAACAATGGGTAAAGTCAAGGAAGAATTATCAGATTAGCCATGCCCTTCTCATTTCCCTAATAATACACATGAAACATCTACTAGAATACCCAGCATTGCTGAAAAGGCACCACAGTTGCAGTGAAATACAGCTGCTTGGACTCAGATACCCAAGCTGAAGGAAAAATTGAAGAAGTGTTTTCCAGGGCTTCTTTTAAAACAGCAAGAAATACTGTATAAAAAACATTTCCCTGTACAATAACATTAAAATGAGGAACATTAACATCTGTATCTTGCTTTAGCTCGTGTTACATTTCAGCATAGCTCCTGGAAACCACCAACAGCTGTTCTACAACAGCCCTGAGGGCAAGGAAAAGGAGTTCACTGGCTGTGTAAAACTGGAGACTGCTCCTAGCCCTGTGCATCTCCAAGTATGTTGTGGAGTGGAAAATCTTGTTCCCCTAGAAGGAAACAGTTTTTTAAAAAACACCAAGAGAGAACTATGTTGTTTGCCTGGTTATTTGAGACCTTCCACATTTCCAAATGAGAGAAATTCCAGAGCCGCTTGTTATGAGGAACTCTTCTCCTTGTATTTCTGGTAAGCATCCAATATCTCCTTGACAACACTTGGATCATCAAGTGTGGTGACATCCCCCATGCTGCTTGATTGTTCAGTGACTACTTTCCTCAACAGCCTTCTCATGATCTTCCCTGATCGGGTTTTAGGGAGGCGCTTTACCACCTGGAAAGAAGGGAAAGACACACTTTTCATAGAACTTGAGTCCTGCTGGAAACCACAAAGAAATCTGGCTGGACTATCCTAAGCTTGGCACACTTTTCATGGCCACAGCTCCTTTGAGGTTCCTGGGAAATAGACCACTGAGCACACTGGATTATGCCCAAGGAAAGGAGTGTCACTAGCATCAATTCCTTGTGCTATACATTTTATTCTTATTTTAAGTGGGCTTTGTTCTCCACTGCCATGCGCAGGCTGGGTGCTGCAGGACACACAGCTCTTTTGGGAATCAGGTCCTGAATATGCTGTTAGCTATTGAAATCTAATTACACACGAAAACTTAGGCACCAGTGGTGACACAAATCTCAACACATTACCAGAACAGACAGAAATATATATATTCAGCTTTACAGGGCAGGAATATAAAGCAACACAATTCTGCACACCAGAATTCTGCAGCATTTCCTACTCAAGGGGTATCTCCCGTTTGCTGATGTTTCTCTCTGCCTGGTATCTGTCAGCCTACACACCTTCCTTCATAACCAGAACAATCTTAAATGCCTTGGCTATGCCTCCTGGGAAGGACTCAGCAGCAAATTCAAAGGCTTTAGCATAAATCTGAGCCTGATGAAGAGTTCTCAGGCACTGAGCAGAGACACCAACAGGTCTCACATTTTGCAACATTATCAAGCCAGTAGGCTACAAAACTCTATAGAATTAACTGACATGCAAGGAAAGAGTTAGAGGACTTCTCTGCAGGACTACCCTGAAACACAGGGAAATGGAGGCATTCCCTTGCACACCTGCAAGTTCTGGAAGCTTCTCCAATCCACTGAGGATATCCTGGGCTGTTCCAAGTTGAGGGAACCACCCTTGCCTGCTCCTGTTGTATTCTGTTACCTGTGCCTTGGTATCCACCTTACATGCATGTGGCTAAAGCAGAGCCCCTCAAAGAAGTGTGTGGTCACTGCCTCCAAGACAAGAGAAACGGATGCAGGCAGACCTTGGGGGACAGCCAAGGGGCAGCTTTGTGAACTCTACCCTAACATAAAAGGGAGCTGCTGAAAGGTGAAGAGGCTTGAGACAGAGCCTGGAGCTCATCAGTGCTTCCAGGGCCAGGCCTGCTGGGCCACAGAAACACAGCCAGTGCTTTGAGATCTGACATTGATGCTAATTATCATTGCAAGCGAGCTGGGCAGCGTCACTGCCTCCCAGTGCCTCTCTCACATGCAAACAGACCACTGCACCTGCCCTCCCCCTCCCTGGATCCCTCCAGCCTGTTCTCCTTCCCAGCCTCTTTATCCTGCCAGAGGAAGACAACAGCAGCACTGCAGGTAGGATGGTGCGGGTTGCTTGATGTGACCACTTCCTGTTGCTGGTACCAGTTTCAGTCTCCCACTTACCAGAATGTGGTCAGGCACAGCATACTTTGCTATCTTGGAAGCCACTATGGTTTTGAGCTCTTCTTTGATGTGGTCTACACGAGCTGTCTGCTCCTTTAGCACTATGAAAGCAAAGGCACCTGGAAGACAAATGAGCAGAAACCACAAACCTCATAGATACTGTCTGGAAAGACCAAGGATGCTCATTCGAAGGTTTCAAATCATTCCTGTGCACAGTCTAGGGACTGACAAGAAAACCGCCGATCCTTTTTACAAAAGCGAGCCAGACTCCAGCCCTCAAATGACGGCCCAGCCTTTTCTTGGCGTCTGTGACTGATCTCAGTGACAATGACAAGTCAACATAAATTACCAAACTGTTACTGGGATCAGGAGTTGGCCAGTGTAAATCAGCTATTCCCATTGTGTTCAAAGGACATTCCTAAGCACAATCCTCTAAAAGGAAGCTCTATCATATACATAAACACTATGTATGAAAACAGTTTAGGGACTAATACCCTGGTTAGGAAGATGTAGCTGTTTTCATGTCTGTCTTTGTCTCTTGGAGCTGCAGTGCCAGTCAGCCTAAGGGTAACTGCCCTCCCATTCCCTCAGCATCTCCTAACATGCAGCCTGGGTTAGAATTTAAGGGAAGTATATGCAGATGTCATGTCAGGACACTGCTTTTCACATACCTTCTCCTTTGATCCTATGTGGATACCCAACCACAGCTGTCTCAGGGACCTCAGGGTGATCAGCCTTCACAAAAAGTCAAACAAAAATACACAAATCATAACTGCTTCAAGCCCTACAGAGTTTGTGCCAGCTGCTCTACAAACAAAACACCCTGCCATATCTCGCTCTCCGCTTGACAGATCCTGCTGAAAGCACAACAGGAAAGCTGGATGCCACCTTCCTACTGCAGGGTCAGCTGGTGGCCATGGCCACGGCCACTTCTCAGGGAGTAGCCCTGTACTGGCCCCGCTTTCATACACACAAATAAGTACTCCTACGTCCACTGCTAAGCCCACTGCACACTGAGCCGAATTTGCAACAGTTGGAAACGCTTTTTCTCTTTCTTTGTGCATGACTGTGGTCCCAAGTGGTGACAGGCCACTGCCAAATCACAAGCAAAACCAGTCTTGCAGTGCTCAGTGCTACAGAGAACTGTGGCCAGCAGAGGCCACTTTTCACTTCAAAAAGTGAAGCTGCCAACATCACAGTCCACATTGGACTGGTGTTTATAAGTGCCCAAAGCACACCAGAAGGCAGAAAGAATCAGATTTCTTCCCTAACCCAAACGCAGTTTTGTTATGCTACACAACAGTGATTACTTCTATTGCACTGCAGAGTTTAATTTAACATTCTTCTGCAGTAAGATGACAGTTTGGGTGCACAGACCAGAAGAAACCACATATCTGCATCCCACACCAAAGAATGGATCATATTATCTTAAATTACATTAAAATATCAAAGTAAACATCATAGAGCAATCTAGGCGCGTAAATATATTTGCATTTAGACACGCATACACATATACAGATTGTGAGAGGAACTGGATCCTATAGCTATGATCAGAAACCTGCACAGACAAAAGAATTACTCACAGAGGAGAAAGTAGGATCCTGTGTTCCATGTGAACACAGCTCAGGTTCATCAGATGTTACATTTAAGTGCCATTTGCAGGCAAGGCATATAATATAGGAATAAATATACAGGTCAAGCTTTAAATATAAACACTCTGAGGACTTTTTGTTTTCAAGTCCCTGGGTAATATTATTTTCTCTCAAAATGACAGGCTAGCTTTGCAGCTGACATAAATCAAGGTTGCTTTATGTTTAACACTGCCGAATTCTCAGGTAAACTCAGCTAATTCAGATGAGCAAGAACCACAGGTTTAGGAAGGAGAGGTCAGGTGTCAGCAGGAGGGAAGGAAGAAATAGGAGAGACACTTATGGAGGGTCCACCAGCATCCAAAACGACAACTGCAACAGTACAACATCACTGAGAGGAAACACAGCTCTGACAGCCCAATTGCAGGAACTGTCCACAGGGTGGCTCCTCTGACTTGCTCATTTGTTGTCTCCTCCACAAGGGAGCTGTTTCCTCTTGCACCTTTGCTATTCAGTGTGCATCAAGCCGTGTCCATGCAGGGGCAGGGGTTTGAAGGCAAGAGACAAAGCTGCTTTAAAAGGGTCACCCTACCCCACAGATATGCCCTGTCAAGGGACCTCTTCCTGCTAGGAACTTACCATTGCGTCTTCTATTTCTGCCGTCCCCAGCCTGTGTCCACTTACGTTAATGATGTCATCCATGCGCCCTGTTATCTGGTAATAGCCTTTCTGGCTCCTGTAGGCACCGTCCCCTGTGAAGTAGTAACCTGCAGCAAAGACACGGGGCTGATCAGCAGCAGCAAGTGTGCCAGTTTTGGGCTCTGGTGCAGGACAGACCGTGCCATAGGATGGTGAGTATCGGGTGGATCAGGCAGCTCACAGGCCTTCGCAAGCTCACAGCTGTGTGACCTGCCTCGCACCATTTCGCACTTCCCTCTGCCATCCCTGACCCTCCTCTGCTCTACCTGGGCTGTGCTGGCTCCTAATAAGCCCCTGAATAGCACCAAGGCGGTGGAGCTCAGGTCTCTGCCAAGATGGACAAACCACTGTAGGCAATCAGCAGCAACCAGTGGCCAGTGCTCCTATAATAAAACCAAGCCCAGGAACACAACGCAGCGATGCTCAGTTGGATATACAGAACCAAGAGGGGCCCTCTGATCTCCCTAGGCTTTGCATGCCTACATCTGTGGCTGTGCACACAGCACTAAGATAAAACCGCTTCAAATGCCATTTGCCATCGTGCCACGGGCCACTGGTCAAGCTCAGAACTGCTGCTGGCTACACCTCAGCACGCATGGAAAACTACAACTGTTCAGCTGAAAGGGAGCAGTTTTATTACATTTTGTACATGGGAACACTGCCGATTTTTTTAATCACTTACACTAGAATGGATGAAAAGCCATTTTCCCTCCCGGCTAACAAAGACTTAGATATCAGATAACAGTCACTCTCTAGCATATGAGTGGGGGAGAAACCCTACTATCAGATTAGCTAAAAAAGCCCCAAACCACCCCATGATAAACATGGAATGTCTAAAATATTTGGTGGAAACTGAAAAAGACCCAGGGTTTCCTGGAAGCTCCAGTGTCACCGAGGACACATCCGGTAACACAGATTGTGTTGGCTCTTCACCAAGGCCATGTCTGCATCTGAACTGTTCCAGTGGCACATCTAAGAAGCAGCAGGCAGCTACTGCTGTGAAATCTGAAGGTGGTTCTTGCCAGAACCCATTATTACCCTATTCATGGACTTTCAGTCATGTTTTCTGCCCTTCCAGATCAATTAAACAACTATCAACTAAATATCAACAAGACATCAGATGCAAATATAATGAGTAATAAGGGACTATGGGGTCATTCAATTTCTTGTACCAGTTTCCCATTCTTACTATTTAGCCCATTTTGTACAATTTTCAGGATTGCCTAATTCTTGCTAACCCTGTAGTTTTCAAATCCCTTTCAGCTGCTCTCCTGAGTGAAGACAGTTGTCATGTCCAGTGCCCTACAAAAAATGTTTTCCTGCCACTTCTAGTTACTTACCAGACAACTTGACCATATTTTAAAAAGGAAAGTTGTAACACAGGGTTGAGATTCAGTGATGCAGGAGGTATTTCCTATCCAATATGCCTTTTTCCAAGTGAGACACAAAGCTCCAGAGAAAAGGTACTTGGACTACAAAGCTTGGGCATTAAAGTTTTCTAGAAAATACATCCCTTTTGACAGCTAGAAAGGTCAACACTACCTAGAACCATCAGGGCATACTTGCAACATGTGACACACCCCCAAACCCATGATCTGGAGGGTACAGATATATCAGAAAGTAATGCTGAAAATATTCAGTGTGCTTATACTGCAGGGAAACTGCCTTCCCTTCGCACTTTTCTTACCTGGGTAGGCTTTGAAATAGGCATCAATAAAGCGCTGGTGATCTCCATAGATCGTTCTTGCCATGCCAGGCCACGGCTGGGCAATGCAGAGCGCACCAGAAACGTCATTGCCCTCTATAACCCCTCCCTGCAGGTTCAAGCACAGGAAGGATGAACAGGTGAACAACAGAGGAATAGTAAAGAGCTTCTGTGTCATTGATCCGGCAAGAATCACCCTGTTGCTCACTGCAGATGGCCAGTGGAGAGTCACAAGTGGAGAAAATAAATGTAAACAACTCTTCTAGACACTTGCAATGCCCTGTTGGCAAATCTGTATGAACAACTGAGATATGCACTTGTGCTCTCTCTCTCTATATATAGACATAAATTGCTCATCTATTCTGCCATTTTAATGGAGAAACAAGCATCCTTCTGGATCCTGTTCCTTTGCTGTCCAAAAGGTGATTAAAGCGGAAACAGACACCAGCTTCTTGTCTGGGCACCCAGCAGAGCTCCAACTCACATTCTCATCCATCAGCACAGGCACAATCCCAAAGAAAGGTCTCATAGCCATAGCTGGAATGATCTCAGCTTTCTCCTCTGAGGGCCGTGGGGCAATGCAGATGCCACCAGTTTCTGGAAGAAAAATGAAAAACAAAATATACATAGCCCATCTAATGCTGGATGAAAGCAAACTCCAGCTCTTCTTAGGTCAGGAAGAAAACAGTGGCTCCACCTTGCAAGAAAGAGCCACTGGGAACAACTTCTGCAGGACCTAGAAGCACAGACATCTGAAAGCAGCACAGGCCTGGCATGGGCAGTACTCAGCAGCCCCATTTCCTACCCCAGAAATGATTTTATAGGGAAAGCATAAGCATGTCAGGGGATTTATCTCCCACTAGTGTTTCTACAGCTGTCTAAGGTTACCAGGAAAAGCACTTCAGGAGTCTGAATTACTGTTATTACAGAATATGAGATTAACCCACCCCTTGCAGGTTGAGTTTATATTCTAGTAAAAATTGAACCTTTTAATCATCCTTTTTCATTCCTGCTGGGATGAACATTAAATCAGACTCCAACCTTAATGAGGTCTTTTGTATTCTAAATCTAATTCAGAAACACAAGAAAGAAACAAAACCAAAGGAAAATAAGGCCTTTAAAAATACAGCACTATAAATAAAGGTATTTTCTGCCACAATGAGAATGTATTCCTCTACCGGCTTTGCTGAGCTTGTGAAAACTGAAACCAGGGGTTGGAAAGGCTGAATTTGACTCTGAATTTGCATCCAGCTACAAAGAAGGGTCTTTGATGGCCTCTAGGCAAATATGGAGCAAATGGTTTCACATGTGGCTGACACATAGAAGTATTTCCCATTTCACTGATGGACACGCATTCACTTCATGTTTCTGTTAATTTTGGAAAGGGGATCTTGCATTTTTTCAGGAAAAAGCACCCCAGACACCTGCTGTTCTCTATTTGCACAGACAAAATCTGCATCAGAACAGGGACCCCGATTAAACTGAAGGTTGCTCTTCCTAAGCTAGTACTCATCCTGAATACAGCACTGAGAGCTGTGTTTCAACATGGTGTTTGCCACATCCTACACATCCTGCAGTCAGCTGCACACAAAGTCTCATTCCTGAGGGAGCTGCATGGTAGCAAGGGTGCCTTAAAAATTATTTGGGTGGTGAAGACCTATTATAAATTGGTTTAGACGTACCAATTTTAGCCACTGACAGATGACATCAAGCAAAACTTCTAGACTCTACCCTGCCCTCATGAAGCCTTTCTCTTCAGAGGCAGAGCTGGCAGAGACAAGCTGTGCTTCCACCTTATCTGTGCCCACGCTGTCAACACAGTGCCACCGCACCCAGACTTTGGGCAAGGACAGCGGAGTCTGAGCAGGGGATGGGTGCTGTGAACCAAGCTCCCCTCTCCCATGGAGAGATCCCATCTGGCAGCACAGTGGAGCAAGTGCTCTCTGCCACCACAGACAGACTGGAGTGACTGCTTCGGAGGGAATCTGTTTCAGAAGAACCAGGCCAGTCTAAATCGATGTGAGATGACGCCAACAACAAAAGCTTCCAGAGCCTATTCAGAGGTGTCTTTCAAAACCAGCTTCTGTTGATGGCTGTTCTTTTTTTTTTTTTTTGTGAAATCAGTGACAAAAATGAAAATACCTAGTGTCTCTTCTGCATCATGAAGAACTACACCTGAAACTCAAATACAGCTTCGATTCTGTTACTGTCAATCACAACTTTGTATCTCAACAGCAAGAGCCATAGGAATTTTTCATCTGCACACACCGCACTATTTAAATTGCTTCTCATAATTGCTCTCTCACTCATTTGCCTCATCCAAAGACTTTAAAGTAGATTCTTAAATCACCATTTGCTGATGCCTGCCAGGCTTTATTAGCTGGCAACAGGTTGCTGCTTCAGAGAGCAGTGCCCCGTGGAGGACACTGCATACAGTGGCACAATTAACCAGCTATACTGAAATTGTATAGGAAAAGTGACACTGCAGGACCACAGCCAGCATCCATCACGTTGTTCCTGTGATCTCTTCCCACGCTCCGTTCTAGTGGCATATATAATCTTTCCAATATTAATTTGGCCTCCTCTTTATTAAAGCATCAACTGTGGAAAAAGATTGATTCCACTTTCTACTAAAATCAATGTCATGAATATTTATCATTATATTATGCTTCCAGGAGCTGGTAACTGTTTACCTGCAAAACTATGCCTGGTTCAAGGTAAGACCAAGCACTCTGCACTAACAGACTGTCCCGAGAATGTTTTTTTACCTCTCACCTGACAGTTGTTTTAGTTGCTCTAAAATCCCAGGAGAAATACAGCTTAATACAGATCTAACCCTGTACTTTGGTGGAAATAGACAACACAGCATGAACACTGCATGCATCAGTTAACAAACAGTCCAAAAAATGTTAGGGCAAAACTGGATTCTTCTCAATTACATCAATGTGCACTAATCAACTGTTTCTCCATGGTGTTTTCTTTCAGAGCAGAGGAGGAAAGCACATGATGAGGAAAGACCTAGCCAGTCATCTTTCCTTCTGCTCAGCATGTAAGAACCCAGAAGATTTAAGAGATCGATAGTTGAAGCAGATAGCAGTTAACATTGCTGCTCTGAATTCTGAGGTGGTTTTATTTCAAATCTGAAAATAAAAAAAAAGGGCGTGCAAGTCTGGTCTGGATTAAATGGAACTTGGTTGTGTGCCAGAAGAAAATTCATCACACGGAGATAGAGAGCCTGCTAGCAGGAATAAGGGTGAAATCAGGAGCAGCTTGACTGGAAAGGGAATGAATATTCTGCTCAATGGCAGTTTAAGACTATTTTTCAGCAGAGGCAGAATGCCAGCAGCTGTGCTCCTGTCTCCATGGCAAACTGGATCTCACGACTTCAGAAGGACATATTGCAAGGCACCTTTAGCAACTCCTGAGTGCTGGTGCCCAGAAAAGAGAAGAATGGGTGCTGAGGAAGGAGCTTCAGGACTCCTTCGAGCAGAGGGCCCCACCAGGCAGCACAACCCCAGTCTGGGTACAGCACATGGCCTCTCCCTGCTGCTGGCCAGGGAGGCCAGGAGGCAGAGGCCAGCTGCTCCAACTGGACTGGGATCTGTGACAGGCGGTCACTCTGTCCAACAGCTTGCACCCAGCAAACTAACCTTAACTGATGCAGGCAGCTGGGCCAAGCATGTTGCCAGTACACAAGTGCATCCTTTTTGAGGCATCAAAGGTCCAGGGCCAAAGCAACTACAGAATATCAATTCAGTCATGGGAGAGGGTGCTCCCCAGCAGCCCTGCTGGGTGACAGCCACTGTCCTCCAGCCACCTGATGGGCAGCCAGCAAGTCTCCACTCCGTCCTTTCCAATCTGCCAGAGCAGTTGCACACGGTCCCTTTGACTACACAGCTTAGTTTTCCATCCTCCTCTGACCATTCCCAGGAACAAAAACAAAGTACACCTAAGTATAGATTGTGGTTATGGGGTGCGTTCAGTGTTTTGCATGGCAAGACCGTAACAAGGTCAGTACAGCTGGATGAACTGAAAATGGGTTTTGCAGTTCAAGCTTACTATTGCCAGCTTTGCCCAGAAATTCAATCCCTGTCTCATATTTCTAGCAGCAATTGGCATTTTTCAGCACTCAAAATATCGAAGACCATTTAGAGGAAAAACAAAAAACCCAACATTGCTATTGCTTTCACATATTGTTACATTGCTGTTATGTGCAGAAGCTCCCCAGTGATTTTCAAAAGCTGATCCAAATGCCAGGAAGGCTTTCTTGACAGACTTGTTGGATCAAATTGAAATGTGTTAATCCCTCTCTCCCCACCAGCAACCTGTCAGTGGTCAGGGTCCCCCGTGCCCCCCAGAGTTGCCTCTTACCTGTCTGCCACCACGTGTCCACGAGGCTACAGCGCCCTTCTCCCACCACCTGGTAGAACCACTGCCAAGCTTCCTTGTTGATGGGCTCTCCCACTAGACCAAAACAAGAAGGAAAACAACCTGAGACCCAGGAGACTGCAGGCAGTTCATTCTCCCTCTTGGTACACAACAAGCTGAACACATGATCTCCAAGCAGAATGCTTCCAGCACTTTTGTTGGGACACACAAAGGACTGCGATGCACTCATGTAACTGAGGATTGACTTTTTCCAGAAGGACCAAAAGGCAAGAAATGAATATCACTGAAAGTAACTAATCAATGCAGGTCATGCAGTAAGAATCTCCAGAACAGAAAATAATGCAGGAAAATTCTGCTTGGGTCACCTATGCCAGTGAAATTCAAAGTGATGCCCTTTACCATTAGACAGATCCTTTTAGCCAAAAATGTGATCCTGCAAATAACCTACGAAACAGGCAATCACACAGAAGTTCAATGGACCCAAAATGTCATTTTGTTGCTTCTTCTCCTGAGAAAATATTTGAAAAGCCAGATGCAGAGCCTGCTTTATCATATTTTTTCTAACCACATCCCATTTGATCAGCTGAGCTCCTCTGGCATCTTCATTTCACCAGCTAGAACCCCTTGTCTTTTTCAGATGAAGATTTCATACCCCTTACCTGAACCCAAAACCTTCAAGGAAGATCTGTCATATTTCTTCACCCACTCTTCCCCGTAATTCAGCAGCAGGCGTATCGCCGTAGGTGCTCCGTAAAACTGATTAATTTTCAACCTTTGCACCACTTCCCAGTAACGACCTGCAAAATCACACACCGGCTTTTTATCCTTCCAGCACTGACATACTGCTGCAAACACTCAGCTGAAAGGTTAACAGCCAAAGCGGGAGCTGCTACTACTGTGAGTATAGAGTAAAAGCAGTGGCAACTTCTTTTTTCCTAGCCTGGATGCACAGATGTTCCTGAGTGTTGCACACCCACGTTCCAAAGCAATGGAGCTTACCTCTCCTCAGCAGGCAGGTCACGCTGGACAGGTTTCTACACCTCTTTTGCCACATCACCATGTCTAGCCAAACCTTTTCCCACTACTTCCTCACCTGGGTCAGGGTACACTGGAGTGCTTTCAAACAGGACAGAGGTGGCTCCATTGCAGAGTGGTCCATACACAACATAGCTATGTCCTGTGATCCAGCCAATGTCGGCCACACAGCCAAAAACATCGCCTTCCTGGTAGTCAAACACATACTGCAAAGATAAACGTAAGGCCAGCTGATTTTCCTGTGGGCAGTGCTCAAAGGAAAGGTGCTGGACTGGGCATCCAGATGGGAGCACGAGAGCGCAAGAGGCAAGTGGAGCCAGGCGTGCGGGACACGGCCACACAAAGACCAGCCCGAGGTGAGGAAGAGAGTCAGAGGGATCAGCATCAGGGCTCCCAGGCTCCTGGCACTTCTGCAAACATACAGGAACATGGCTGTACCAGCAGCTCCTCAGCTGGAGCAACAAAGCTACCACCAAAGCTCAGAGCCTTAGATACCTAAAGTTGCCTACTCCAGGAGGTCCACATGGGAGAGCTGATTCTGAGTCACAGGGAAACTGCAGACCACAGAGTCTCAGAGCCTTCACCAATATCAACACATTTCCATGAGAGATCTGGAGGAACTGATAGATGCCATAAAACATTTTCTGAGAAATATTCTTAGCTGCTCAGCTTCTCTATATGAGTGCTTTCCAGATGCTACCCTCTCCCTGCTCATCCAATTCAAGATAAAGATCTTGGAGAACTCATTATCTTGTCTTGGATATGGAAAATGCTTCCCACTGTAAATCTAACTCCTCTTCCATATGGTGAAGAAGTCCTGACTCATAAGGAGTCAGGTTTATGGATCAGAACTAAAAAAACCCCCCATGAGTGTGTGACAAGGGTGTCACATGTGAGTGTGCAAAGACCACAGAAATCACACAGGTCAGCTGATCCCTCTACCTACAAAAGACAATTCTCACCTTACTTTTCCAAGTGCCCTTCCCTCTCATGCACTCTGCAGATGGAGAAAATGCACCAGGGTGCAGATCTACCCTCTGGACTAAGAAAGAGATGCCTTGGAGTTTATGCTGTCACTTAGAAAAGCTGATGTAACAAATGCCCTTCATGCAGAGAAGTCTGACACTTGAAAATTCAAATCTTCTAAAAATTCAACCATGTCAGCCTAAAGAAAGAAAACCTTCACATGAATTGTGTGTGATTACAAACACGGTAATACCACTAAAGCCAGGTGGAGATCTTTCACCACCTGAGCCCTCTCCTCATTTCACTGTTACCTTTAAATATGCAGAGCTCAGACCAGAAGCTTCAAGCAGCAGTGCCTTGACTCTTTCTATTTTCAAGAGAAAGGAGGTTAAAACATTTTCCCTAGATCACCCAGAAAAGCAGAAAAAAGGTGCAACCACAAGAGGAGAAATACATTTTTTTTCTTCACACAAAAAGTACTATGCAAAGAGGCTGTTTTAAGAGTCCAGATTCTCTCTGAAATAAAAAAGTCCAGCATCCCAATGCAAAATACTACAGTAATATCCACATTACCAATGCCAGTAAGATACTTACCAGAATCTCCCCAGCTGCAAATTCTGGGCAGCCAGCATTGGCACATTTTAAATGCAAGAGCAGCGCTGCCATATCCTTGCTTTCATAGGTTCAGGTTTGCATAGTATCATATTCCTCAGAACTAATCCTGAGGATTAATTACACAGTTCAGGCATTTTCCAGCCTGTTTACAACCAATAAGACAACTGGGGAGCAAGCAGAGAATACAGCACTCCTCCCTGATCCAGGCGTCTCTTGTTAGCACTGCCGGAAGGTGAGCAAACCTTTCCCAGAGGAGGCAGCTGAGTTACCTTGTGTGTGACAGCAGCGTACAGCAGGTATCCAGCCTGGGTGTGAACGATTCCTTTGGGTTTCCCAGTGCTGCCCGAGGTATACAGCATGAAGAGCATGTCTTCACTGTCCATGCTCTCTGGAGTGCAGACAGAATCTGCCTTGGTCATCTCCTAAGGATGAAAAGGTGGCAATGATAGAAAGACTTTGGCTATATGGAGCCAAATATCACTCCCTCTGTAAGCATGGCAACAGTGTCCAGAGACAAGAGCCACCACTGCTGTTGCCCCTCATAAATGTCCACAGATGTATCATAGCTTAAAAGGGCTCACCTAGTGGAAAGGTTCCTGTGGGTGCATAGCATCTAACCTTTCCACCAGTACCTCTGCTGGGCTGAGAAGTCAAGGAGAACTGGCCAGATAAAATAACATTTCAGGGGGGAAAAAAATGGTAAGTCATAGCTGTTTACATTTGAACCTTTTGCAAGCTGCTTGTAGAAATCTGAAATGTGACTGCAAACACTTGACAGCAGCAGCAAAGCTGACTGGGTACTGCTTAGTACCTTCCTTTTCCTCTAAAAACTGTAGTGCCACAAATAAGCTGTGTGTCTGTCTCCCTTCCCTGCCCCCAGGAGTGGATGACTGTCCTGGCCATTTGATCCTCAAATTATAATTTCTTCTACCCAGGAGAAGAAGAGTGCTTTATTCTCCTGCCTCTGTCACTCTCTTCATACTCCCCTGTTTGGCCAGCTGGGTGAGATCCTCTCCTCAGCCCTGCAGTCAGAACCACAGGAGGGAAGGATGCAATGTCCTGCTGTGTCAGAGCTTCTCTTGAGCTCTGTACCATCCTGATGAATAATGATTCCTGCAAGGGTTATTAGGTGGCTTCTTGGAGGAATTTCTTGGTACTGCCTTTTTATGAGTGTACACGGTAAACACGATGTATTTACTAGTGAACGCTACCATCAGTAGGTCCAGTTGTTTAAAAGTGTCTGACAAAGCTTAATAAAATACGAAGAGTTCACGAAGTCTGGTGTAATTCTTAGCCTCTGAGTTACAGCACTGCTGCTCATCTCAGGTATTTCTCATGACATTTCAGCACGGCCAGTTTCTGAAACAAAGATGGAATCCTCATATGCTCCATTACAACATGAGCTTAAATTTTGCAGTAAGCCATTGCACAAGAGCTGGGAAGTACAGCTGCTGTAAAGATCAGTAAGGACAGTTAACACGATTAACTATTTAATTCTTGTTTTGTTTCAGACCCTACAACTGACAACGGGATAAGTTCAGCTCTTGGATCACTAAAGCACGTCAGGCTGTTTGCAGATTAAGGAAAATAATCACAACATCCTTTGTGGAGTAAGGAGTAAGACAATTCTGAATAAAACCTGTCTTCTCTGTTTAACTTCCACTAGTACTTCCTCCTACCTCATGTGACCAGAACAGAGACTCTTGAGCAATTATCTTGCCAGCAGATTAGCTTTTTCCAGGCATTATTAGCATGAGTAGTTCCTGTTTACTACTGCCAGCAAACTGATAAAACTACTTCTGCATTAGGCTGGAGTCCCGTGTGCGCCAACTAAACACATAAAAACAATGGCTGTTTTCTTCCAGGGAAGCACAGGCTCTAAATATTCCCAAGCCATCACTGTTCTCCCACCATGGGGCAACCACACTGTTCCTGGGCTGGATGAAGGCTCTCTAGGAACTTCATCATTTCAGCACTGCCTTTCAGCAGTGTCCAGTCTGAGCGCACATGCAATCCATAATAAAGTGTCTGAACACGGTAAAATAACAACAGCCACAATGGTCTCAGTGACCTCTGGGTCTCAGGAAACACTCCCTAAATCTCAGCACTGTTTGCAAGACTACTGAAATGGAGCAACATAACCCCTGCCCATGCTGAGATAAACCAGACATAGATTCAGCTGCTCCGACTCACAATCCTAGCAGACTGTAAATACAGGCAGTCCATTTGAGGATGAAGATCCAGATGCTGTAAGGAGCAGAACTCAGGTCCCAAAGGCACATATGGAGAGAAAGATTATCCTAGCCAACATTCAGACCTAAAAGGAGTTATCCAACAACAACATACCTCTTCAAGGGGAATATCATGGTCACCCATCTGGACTTTGTTATCTGTCCTCTGAGCCACAAACACATGTTTGATGCTTGGACAGTTCTTCACAGCTTCATCCACAGTTGTCTTCAGCTCTATGATTCGGCCTCCCCTGACTCCCTGGTTGTATGTGATAACTGCTTTGCATCCAGCTAAAAATAGAAAGAATTAGCAGACATGCCAGCCTGTCTTCCAGACTAGTATGCACATCCAACTTCCATTATTTTGGGGGTGATGTATAGGACAACATGTGTGACAAATACTCAGAACTGCTGTCAATCAAAACCAGTCAGTGTCACTGATGAAAACACTTTAAAACCTGAGACACACAGAGATTAAGGGCAGCTGGGACCTCCATACGCTGTTTATCTCCCCCACCTCAAGGCAGGGTCCACTTCAGCTAAACCACTTCTGACAGCTATCCCTTCAACCTTCCTAAAACACTCCTACAGCATCCACTCTACCCTTTCCCCAGCAGTCCACTCCAACGCCTATCACAAACATGAGGAAGTCTTTCCCAGCATCCAGCCTAAGCATCACTCACTGCAATTAAATCATCCATCCCTGCCTTGCAAAGCTGACATGCAGAACAGCTTCTTCCCAGTTCCCTGTGTAAAGGATAACTAAAACATGTACCTGCTCTCTGCAGATTAACTCCACTAAAAAGAAGGAAAAAACATGACAATTTCTGTAAAACTTATTCCCTCATGCTAGCCACAAAGAAACTGATGTGACTGCTAGGACATGAGCCATTGGCTATTTCTCTCTTCTGTTGCTATTTTTAGCATCACTTTTTACCTAATCACACTACACAAGTACTTTGGGGCTGAGAACAGCTCTGTCTGCTGGTACAAGGGCTCACAGAGCAGGGGCAGGCTGCCAGTACTTCCAGTACTATACATAAATCACAGGATCACAATTGAGAATGCAGAATTAGTACTGTGCAAGAGTATCAAAGAAACACTGCAATTATACTGCTAAAGAACAAATCAGGCCCTATCCCTAAGCTCTGGTTTCCCTTCCAGCTTCACTGCTCTCAAGCAATAACCCAGTGCACACTGAATGTTAAGCAATTTATTAAGTATTCTAAGGCCAGAGGACAACTGCATATGTCACTCATGAAAAGGCTCCTCACTGCACTCTGCAGCGGAGAGTGAACTGTCCTGCTAGGCGAGAATGAACCAAAAAAACTCCTTCTCTGCCCAGAAAACACGGGGTTGGGATATGCCTCGGAGCACTGTCACAGAGGCGTTTGTTCCCCAGTCTGCATCTACTCACAGTCCAGGATTCTCCCAGCCAAGGACTCGGCGCTGAATCCAGCGAAGACCACGGTGTGAACAGCACCGATCCTGGCACAAGCCAGCATGGCTGCCACTGATAAGGGGGACACAGACATATAGATGGCCACCCTGTCTCCTTTCTGGATCCCATATTTCTTCAGGGTGTTGGCAAGGCGGCAAGTCAGATCCAGAAGTTCCCTGCGGCACAGAAGGAACGTTGTCATGTGACTGCACAATCTGCTTTACATGGGGTGAGCAAAAAAAAGATGAACTCGGACAGAGTGAGGCACCATGATCACCTCTGGACCTCATCTCAGCAGTACAGAGCATCTTGAAGAAGGGTGGCCTGGGGCATGGTGGTAGCCAGGCTACTCCTGCCATTGTGGAGAGGACAAAAAAGGGCAGAGTGGTGCTTGCTGCAGAAGAACAGGAGAGAGAGAGCTGCAGGTGCGGCCCAGAGCTGCCAGGCTGTAATGTGGCCACAGCAGCCAGCAAGCCAGGGGCTGTTGTGCTGCCTCCAGAAATCAGGATTCATTTCAGCCACACCTGATGCCTTTTTTACCCATGAGGCTCAGTCAGAAGCTACTGGGAACACAAGTGGGATAAACACAAGATGAAATGGAAGTGTTGTCCAAAGACTCCCGGCGCTGTTTACATTGGGCAAGAGCTGGAAGCGCTCCACAACCAGGAGCTTCCGTTTAAACTGCAAGGGTAAGCAACGCATTTGCATGCACAAGGAAGAAAAGAAGTCTGGAGACACTTGTGTAAGGGGCAGATTTTACAAGATTCTCATCACAGCTGGATCACCTGCAGCCCAACAGCCTTGCCGAACACAGTTACTGCTGCCACTCTTGCACAGAGAAACTCGGGAACACCAAGAACAGGAACAATGGCTCTTTTCATGGGACTCACTGCTGTGATACAGTGACAATAGCAAAAACATTCCTCTAAGGAATGAAAAAGCATTTTGTGGGCAAGGGCTTGCACATGCCCTTATTCTGATGCCTGAACAGGGGATAACACAATTGCAGGTACACCAAGATGCTGTCATGAACTGAACAGCTTTGTATGCCTGCAGTAGAAGGGCTTTGGGAACAAAGGATACTGTGCCAGGTGAGGAGTGGTCTCATGCCAAGGGAGGAGGTGCAGCACAAGGTGCTCACGAGGGGCAGCAGAGCACTCCTTCTGGTGCCAGTCATCAGCTCAGAGGCACAGACTGGCAGAGTCTGCCAGGAATGACAATTGTCCTCTGTGTTCACGAACTCTCTGAGTACCAAGGCCCAGAGAAGAGAGACATCTTCTACTCTCCAGCATGTTCATCATCAACCTGCCACTGTGAAACCTTAGGGGTTTTAAGCTATAGCACCAGGGAACCCCATAACTGTTAACAAAGAAATTAATTTTGGGGGGTTGCATTCCCTAATAAGCTGTAAAGCATGAATCCTTAACCTATGTATCCTCTTCTCCCAGAACTGGCCATAGCTACAAAACAACCCCAATTTTCAACTGGTGGTAGAGCTGCAAATAAAATGAAAAGTTGTTTCTGGTTCATCAAAAATTATTTTGTTCATTTTTTTAAACCCTTGCAAGCTGAAAATAGGCAAAGCTGAAGTGCTCTGCTTTGGAAATGTCTTACCAAAACTGTGGGCTGAGAATAACTAATTTTTAGAATGTCCACCCCTTAACTTGTCTTAAACTAAGAGAGAAGACAAGGAAAACAAGCCTCAAATCCAAGGCACAGCACTTCATATTATTTATTCTAAGACTTTTCCTGTAGTATCAAGTAAATAGGTTTGTTTTCTGAACTCGGAGAGGTGGCCAGAGGTGTTCAGTGCCTGCTCTCTGGCAGCAGCTAGTAACAGCTGCCCCTGCAGAGTGACCACAAGCCTGCAGAAAGCAGGGATGGAGTAACTGCACCCCAGACTGATTTCCCTCTAAGGCCTTAGAGATCAGCCTAAACTCTAAAGCACAACATTGAACACCTCTTCCCAAACCCCTCATGACCATGGCAGTGCACACTCAGATTTATTATTTTGCTTCTACTGAGTTCATGAACTGAGTGACTCTGTGCAATAATGAATTCCCACTCAACCACTAGTTTGGTGCCGTGTCCTGGAAGGCCACATTTTCTGGTCCAGAATTCATCTAATGCTGCATTAAATAAAAATCTCAATGTGGATAAATAACAAAGAGGCAAAACAAAACTTAGCTGCTCAACTGCAGAGCACATGAAGGGAAACAAGCCCCAGAGAGACAGCTGTGAGAAAGTAAAATGAAAACTACTTATCCGCAATGGAAAATACTCAAGTGCTTTCAGGGCTGCAGCCTCTTTCTCCTATACAGAAATGCCAGTGTGTTTTTTGAGCAACTCTATGACTCCTCTTGTTCCTCTTGCTCATCCGGGACTCAGTGACCATGATGGCAGAAGCTCTCATTGTTTTTTATGATTAAGCCCAATTTAACATTTGCTTAATGAGAGTACAAGTAAGGTGATAGACAACGTGGATCAGTCTTTACCTACGGATCTATTTGCCTCTTCTTTGTATGCTGAAATGCTGGGATAGAAGGGCCTTCGAAGTCCCTTGGAGGTGCAGCACATAGGGGAATGGACACAAAGACAAGGAGAAGGTGAAGCCAAGAACTCCAAAAAGAAATCCACGAATCCCTGAGCATCAGGTATGTCTTTTGGCTCCTGGGGCAGCAAGTCAGGCTTCCCTGCCAGCTCAGGAAAGGGAGTTAACAGAAAGGCTGCATCAGGAATCCTTCCCCTCACTCCTTCAAACACATTTTGCTATCTAACAAGCAGGCAGTTGGTACATGCCAGCAGGTTACACATTCCCAGTCCTTAACCCAGACACATCCTGGGGAGCAGCAAGCACCCTGCAGAGTCACTGCACCTAAACCAACTGAGCAGGAGGGAACCACGACCGTCATCGCCCTCCCCACGTGCTACTGCTGCCAAGCTTGGCTTTGTAGTTCCTCCATCACACAAGGTCATAAGAGCCAAGAGTAATTGAAACCCTCAAACCCAGCAGTGCCCCACTCTTGACACAGAGGCAAAGCCATGGAATGCTGGCTGGGAGGTGTGTTGGTAGCAAGGCACATCCATCAGCTGCTGGCACTCCCAAGGATTTCAGTGCAGCCACTGAAAAGTGGCCCTTCAGAGCAGGGCACTGCACTCAGCAGAGGCAGGCAGGAATAGCCACTGGAGAGGGACAAAGCCACGGAGCACACAGAGGGTCCCAGGGCACCCAACTCACTCTGTGCAAGCAGGGCAGACAGCAGGAGGATCTCAGCAGAGCCACTGCAGGAGAAGGAAATGTGTGCAAGCAGAAGGAAGTGCTCAGCCAGAGTCAGTTCATGGCACAGCAGCCTGAGGATCCTCTGCAAAAGCAAATTGTAAGAGCTGAGAGCAAATAAGAGAACAAACCGGACAGCAGAACACTGCTCCGGTGGGTAAAGTGTCAGAGCAGAGCTGAGAAGCAGGGAAGCAGCAACCAGCTGGACCCAGAAGAGGAGACCATTTGCAAAGGAGAAAGAGCAGTAGATCCAGTCTGTGCATTTAAACAAAGCAAGCCAGGAAGACGGCAGGTGCATTAATGAACACAGATAAAGGACCAGTAAGAGATGTGGACCTGCTGCTGGACAAATGTGGTATCACTGGTAACCAGAAGGAGCTCTTTCTTTCTTTTTCTGTATTATTTAGAACTTGAGTAAGAAGATTAGAGTGTTAAGGGCTAAAATTAATAATTAACTCTTGTGTCTCTCTATATAAGGCATGCTTCCATTTTGCCCATAAATAAGGCTTTGAGCCTGTTGTCTTCCAGACTCATCATTCTCTATGCAGGCATCTCCTCAGCTACCACAGCATCACTTCTAAGCACAAGACCTACAAGGCTGGCCCTCCAACAGAGCCAGCAGATCATTGTTCAGGCCAGTCCTTCTGTTTAATCTAACAGACACAGCACTCCTCTCCCTGTCCTTACATCTCTGTTCAAGAACTGACAGACCATATTTCTCCCAGATCCCTCCCCAGATACAGCTGTGCCTGTGTTTCCAGAGCCCATCACTCAGTGCAGTGTCTGGAACAACTTCTGTAAAACCCATCAGCACCACGTGGCACTTCTCTGACGCATTACAGGGATGCTTTGCAGAAACAGCTTTCCAGTAAGTCTGATGTTACCTTTTCCCCCAGCAAGTCAGGCCGCAGCTTTCTAAACAGAGGAAGACAGTTCTTTTTACATCAAAAAAAATTGCAGCAAGACCCTCTTTGGGAAGCACGCTTCTGCAAAGTTATTCTAAACTTTTTCTTAATACATTCAATGCTATATACAGGCTTTGACAGTACCTGTTTTAGAGACGTAGCCCAAGCCACGTTCTTCTGCTGTCATGGCACAAAAGCGGGGTTGAGTATTTCTTGCAGCAATTAGTTTATTTCCTGGAACTATAGCTGGATTAGGCTGAAACTCTTTGAAAATTCAGGTCAAGTGTCCAAACTGGGCATTAGAGCAGAACTGCCCAGCCTTCCTGCAGACATCCTGAACCAAAGGCAAGGGAAACCGCTTGCAACCTTTTTCAGGTGAGAAACTGAAAAAATCCATGAGCTGTCTTGGATGAGGAAACATGAAAGCCTGGGCAAGATTTACTTGCAACTTCAACTTACAAAGGCAGCTCTGGAAAGATGGAGAAGAGTTTTGCTGCCAATGGTAAGTACCATCATGGCTTTCAGCTAGTCTTCACTGTGATCTCTGATACAATTTGAACTATTTTAGCTCAGGCTGAGGAATCTGTTGGTTTTTTAAAGGCATAGCTGTCATGTTGCTCATGAAGATGTCCAACCACTTCTCTCCCACCTACCTAGGACCCTAATTTATGGTCCTTTAGCTTTCCTCTCTCCCTACTTTCTGTTTTGCATTTTGAACTTTCCCTCTGACATCAACATTTCCCTCTGACAACACCAAAGTGATCACCCTTCTTTTGAGACCTGCAGCCCTTTTGCAGAACAGGTTATGTAATGCATTCTGCTGCCCACTTCCCGTAGCTCCCACTGACAACAGCCATGGGATTTTGCAGATCCACTGGGTCACAGGGGGATAAACTGTAGAGACCATGGTAAACCAGGGAACACCAGAGAGAATAACTCCATGTCAGAGAGAGCAAGGGCTGGCACAACTTTAGCTGCTGTCCTGAACACTTGCTGTGGTTGAACTTCCAGAAGCTGCAACCCAACAGCTCCAGCCACTGCTTTTGTAAGACACACTGCCTTTAAAAACCCAGGCTCAGCAATGCACTGGGGAATTCCTTTGCAAGGTTTTAAAGGCCCTGGGTCCTGACAGTATCCACAGAGCAGGACAAAACACTCCCAGTCGGGTTGGACCCTTCTGACAATAAATTCAGCTGTCAGCTCACAGCACCACAGTCCTGCCACTGCCCTATCAATGAGTTTTTGGTGGTTTAGCCTCTGGAGAGCCAGAGAACTTCTTGATAACTGATTTGCATGATCTGTCCCTACTTTGCTGACTGCAGCCATCAAAGCCACCAAAGCCACCAAAGCCACCAAAGGAGGGTTGTATTCCCTGTTGTCACAAAGCAGTAAAAAACCAAGTCTCTTGCCTCCATTCAAAACCAGAGATAATTTGAAATTTTGCTAAATTTCTGCTTGATAGAAATGAAACCCAGAGGGAGGAAAAAGCACGAATGGCCGGTGAATTTTTTTTTTCCTGAAGGGCTGAGTTGCACCAGCGAGAAAGGCAGGAGAAAACTCAGCAGTGAAAAAGATCATCACAACAGAGTTTGTAAAGGCAGCCATCATCTCTTGGTGCAAAACAGAAAAGGCTTTGTGTATCTTTGCCCATCAGCAGATGTTTGGATTCTTTCCCTAGCACAGAGCACTTGAACTCCGCAGCACAAACACAACCCACCTTGCTGACAAGTGTGCACAGGGAGGTAGGCACATGATGGCACAGCTCTTTGCCCACAGCAGAGGCAAATTGAGGCTTTTATTTCTGCCAAGGATGAGCTAGCTGGGACAGCACTTTCCAGTGCAGCTGTATTTCTTGCCAATGCATGGAGGACGTCTACTGATGAAGGCTTTTTCCCTTCCTCAGGGAGGAGAAAGCCTGATCCAGCCCTTTTCCTGCACAGCCACTTTCTTCCTTTGCAGGCCGTGATGGGAACAAGGCCAGCACTCAGCTGTTTTCTTGTCCCTGACAACTCCCCAGAGGAGAAGGCAGAGGACCCGGGCCAGCAGCTCCATTTTTCCTTGTGTCACGCAGGGCTTATCTCCAAGGAGAAGCAGCTCACAGCAGCACGCTTTGCAAAGTAGATAATGCAAAAAACTGGTGCTTTGCAGTACATTGCCCATAAGCCCCAGAGAGCCCTTTCCCAGCTGAGAATCCACGACCTTACTCAAAGCCAGTCCAAAAGGCAGTGCCCAAATTAAAGTCTTTGGCTTCCTAGAGTGCTAAGTCCTTACTCTAAGGCTGCTATCCATTAACAGCACGTCCAGATCCTAGGGAAAGGAGCATCTCTCTTCTGCCAAGACATGTCCAGCATCCCTCTCATTTCCTCTTTACGCTGAGGCTGATGTGCTACAGGAAGCTCACCAAGGACTACTCAACCAGCATCCCAGCTCCTGGGCCACTTCCTTCTCTGATATGCTTTCCCTCACAAAATTTCTAGCTCAAATAAGGCCCTACTGCAAAAGGTTTTCAACTAAGCTCTGTCTCAAAGGGAGGTCACTGCCAACACACCAAGGAAAAAGCTTCCTGTCCCATTTAAAACCTGTAAAAATGCAGCCCAAAGATCACAGAAAATACAAAATACTCATACAGTATTGCTGTTTTCAACAAAGCTATTCCTGCCTTAACGAGATAAGCAGAAAACCAAGTGACCTGTTTTACCACGTGGTAGGACTAAACTCTCTTGAGAAACTCATGCAGTCACATCTCACCCTGAGTATCAGGCAGAAACAGAAACATGGCTCTCAAAGACAGGCAGAAGTTTGAAAATAGAGGTTGCCAATACATCTTTCACATGAATGTTCTCCTTTCTGGTACCAGTTACTGTATCTCTGTAAGGCTGCACAAAGAAGGGTTCAGTTCTCAGGTGTGGGTTACTTGTCTTTGTGTCACAGCAATCAGAATTCCACAGGCTGAAAATATACTGCCTTCCAAATGCATTTTGGCATGGCCAGGAAAAAAACCAATTCTGTTGCTGTTCAGAAAGGCCATCCCTTATCTCCAGAGATGCAGATAAGATGTTTGAGTGTCTGGAGCAGCTCAGCACGTTTCAAATAGCAGCCTAAGGGAGGGGCTGAAACTGCCTTGAATGAGGCTGTGCCATCCGTAAGGCTGCTCCCCTTATCAGGTTAATCTGAGCACAATTTTCACCTCTCTCCTACCCCTAGTTTTCATGCCTGAGGCATAAAGAGAGAGGTAAAAGTGCATAAACCTGGGAGAAAAACACACCATACATAAACTCTGGTGGAAACCTTTGGTTCCATCTCCATGTTTACCACCAGAATGGCAAAAAGCAAAAGCACTTAGCCAAGCTACCCAGTTCATTACAACATATTTGTATCATAACAGGCCTAAACACCCCGTCAAGTAACAATACCAAGGTTAAAACAAATGCACTCCTTTCACAGATTTATATCAGGAATATATTTCTGTTGCATGGAGCACTGACAAAAAAAGCAAAGTTTTTTTCCCACCCACTCCTCCCTGCTGACCACTTTCCTCACTCCAATGAATAATGTTTCCAGGAGCTGTAATAAATTCTGGAGATGAATCAGACCACCAGAACCTATTCAGACCCAAGGAGCTCTAGGAATCCCAACAAGTTCCAGAAAACATTCTATAAAGGTCTGATACTAGGACTTTATACATCTCCTCTGCTTTCTGATCCAGCAGATCAAACATCTGGCTCCCTGAGATTCAGCAGCTCAAACATTTGGCTCCTTAAAACATGCACTGAGGAATGTACAAGTCTGGGAAACATTTAACTCTCACTAGAGACAGAGATGATGTAAAAGGCAGGACTGTCTCCTAAATGAGGGCACACAGCAAGGAGAAGAGAAATATGCTTAAACCTGCCATATTCTAACAAACCCTACAATCTATGGCATCAGTTACAAGTCAGTGTCATTCAGAGCAGCCTCAAGATTGCTCTAAACTGCACTAAGGGATGGAGAAGAGGAACACGGGGAGCTTAAAATCCCCTCCAGCCAGAGCTCAGCATCAAGCATCACACAAGATGTTTGCACCAAGACATTTGCTGCTCTGCCGAAACCAGAAGCTGCTCGCAGAAATTCTCCCATGCATATCTCCAGCAAGCAAAAAGGAAATTGTCAGGTGAAAAGATCCCATTTCCTGTTCCCCCACACTGCCAGGCATTGTGAGAAGGTGCCATACCTGTATGTGACATACACTGCAGTGCCAGGTTCATCTCTCTCCCAAATCAAAGCCACTCTGTTTGGAGACTTTTCGACGTGCTGATCCAAGCAGTTTACTGTAAAAAAACCCAGAGGTTTAAACAAAGCCTGATCATACGAAAGGTGCTTTGTAAACTTAGCTGGGTCAAGCGCAACAGTAAGCAAGTGCAAGGTGAAACACCAGGTTTTAGTTTGCTAGGCACACACTAATGTATAACAGAGGAACCGAGAGCATTTGCAGCTCTAGTAAAGCTATACAACAAATTCTACACTTAATTGGCACAGCTGCCTTAGAGATGGGTACCCATGAGAGGTCATGGCCAATTCAGCTCAGTTTAGCTCCACTGGCTAAGCTTAAGCCAGCCCAAATCTTTCCCCAGCTCCCAGCAGCACAAAGACAAGACATCCTTTTGATGTTTTTGCTCCCCAGAGCAGCATTTCACTACAGAACTCGGACAGTCTTCCCCAGCTGGCATATTTAATACTGCACCATTTGGATTGTCTAATTAAAGCTCATGTGAAACATTTTTATTCCAGGGTATAACAAAGAGCTGAATCTCAGCTAACTGAAAATACCTAAAACTGTAGGATCTACAGCAGACTCGAAGTTCAGACATCTACAAATTACCAGATCTCTGGGAAAGGCTAATGTCTCTAAGGCTGCATACTCCACCTCCTAAAATTTAAAGGTATAAAATTACCTTTTAAAGGTGCATCTCTCCCCCTCAACAACTTAAAGCAGAGGACTTAGAGAGAGCACCCAACCTGAAGAAATTTATAGATTCCACAAAAGAAACCTGTCTGCATGTCCAGTAGCAACCTGCCCAGTAGTTAGAGAGCATCCTTGTAAAGTATTAATTCCAAGCCTATATGACACTTACTTATTGTAATCTTTCAGTTACTTTATTTCAATAGGCAACTAGTCAGGGACACTGCTGTACAAGCCAAGAGAAAACCTTCTTTAAAATTGCTGGATTTCAGAAAATATTTCCTGGAAATATTAATACTGATGGGAAAGGATTTCATTTTTTCCAGATAAATTAAGTGCAACAGAAGCTGTGTGCTGTAGTAGCTTTGGCTGTTCTGTGATCACACCATCTCACCACCACACAGAGTGTGGGAATGAGCCCCTAAAGGCACGCAGAGAAAGGAATCCCCCAGAATTTAACACATTTCATTACAAGACCAAGTGTTAGTCTAAAAAATTTGAAAAAGCGTTCTTCAGCTGTTTAAAGTCTTTTACTTTGAATGTAAAACCCTGCAGCAGTACTATAAAAATAAAGGAGACAAAGCCATTTCTTAAGCCATCCTAACATGATACAAGAGGACAAAATCTCTAATGGGGAACGCTTTAAGCAGTTATACACTGGTTTCCTCTACCTGTGTTCATTGCTGTGGCTCGGTCCACAACAAGCAGCAACTCCCACCTTCAAGCTCCTTGCAGCTACACCTTCACATAATGTGCCACGCTACAGTGAATCACATGAAGTGGCATTCATTGCCCAAGCAACTGTTCTTACTCCTGAGCAGCCACACTGGCCTTCAGAAGGAATTTCTGTTGCAGAAAGCCCCAGCTGAGCCAAGTGGGAGCTTTAACTCCGTGCTCAGTAAGAACTAGCAGGTGAACCAGACCCAAATGCTATTATTTCCTTCCTGATCTTAGGCTTACAAGAGGCTTTTGCTCATTTTACAAAATAGAATTTAGTGACCTTCCCCTTACTACTACACCCTAATGGTTTCTCCATACATTTTCTTGCTTCCTTGACAATGCTCAGAAACAATTCATCTCAGTGTAACATGCTCCTGAGAATGTGTCCTGGTGGGAAAAGCAGTAGTTTGCCAGGTTATTCTCCTGGACAGGAGTTACAGACCAATAAATTCAAAAGCACTGAAGCTCAGAGGTCCCCAAAACCCTACTGCAAGGGCCCCCCAGCAAAAAAGCACCAGATGACTCAGCTGCTCATGGTTCAGCTGTGCTGGGAGACGTGCACACAGGATGTTCTGGATCATGGACCTGAACTGTTGCCATGTTTCTGCAGCCAGTGTTCGAATCAAGTGGTGAAAGGACAAAATCAGAGCCTCCTAACAGAAAAACAACCACTTGGCTGTGGCAAAGTACTGCCTTCACCATGCTTGAAAAGAAAAGCAGCAACAGCAAACCTGTTTAATTCTGTGCATCTCTTTCAAAGGTCTACGATTTCCTTTTACGTACACAAAGAAAACTGAGTGGCATTTAGTGTCTGCTGAAGAACCAGACCCAAGGCTGAGCAATATCTGTCAAATTTCTTCTGGGATCCAGAAGAAGGTGTTGATCCCACTCCACAGAGGAAAGAAATAGACCCCTAAAGTCTGTGATCAGACAAGATCTTCCTTTCAACAGGAATTAATGAAAATAAAGCCCTGGCTAAAATCCTCAGATTGCTGGGTGCTGGACGCAGGGCTGTACACACATCTCCATAAGCTTGGGATCCACTGCTGGGCATCATGCCCTGCGAGGAGACACTCCCTTATGTTCTCTGGAAGACCTGAGGAGGATTTCCACTTTTGCTGTCAAAAAAAAGTGGCCAGAGATGTTACAGTTACTGCACTTCTGAATTGGTGCCCTCTCCCAGGAACGAGAAACGAAGGTCAGAAATGTTCATCCCTGTTAAAAGACATCACCACTGAGTACCCTGGATGGGGCTGGGGCTGGGGCTCACTCCCACTGGATGCAGCATGGACCCAGCACAGAAGAGCCTTCAAGGCAGATACGGCATGGACAACACTCAAAGGCAGTCAGGGCAGCCACGGCAAATTTTATTCTTGTTTCATGTTGAGTAGTGAAATTGGAGGAAAAGACCAAGATCCTCGTTTAAAAGAAAAAAAAATCCCTGCGGCTTCTGCCATAAAAGCCGGGGACCGTTCCCCATATGTGGATCATCCTGAGCGACCACGGGACAGGGCAGCACTCGGCGCCCGCAGCCGGCAGAGCCCAAGCTGGGCATCCCAGCGACGGTGCTGCGGCCGATCTCCGCAGGTCGAAGGGCGGCCACCCGAGAGGCAGCGCCCGGGCAAGAGGCTTAGCCAGGGTTAGCCCGGCTTCGCATTTTCTCCCCGCTTCCAGCATTTCGCAACTCCCGGCTTACTTCCTCCCAGCGCCGCCCAACCGAAATCCTCGCTTTCTCCCCCGAAGTCGGGCGCTGGCGAAAACTTTGCCCCGCGGGACGCCTCCCGTCCAGCCCGGCGGCAGCAGCGGGCGGCCCTGCCGGGGCGCGGGGGATGCGCGGCCGGGACGCCTTACCCGAGACGTTGAGGCGGCCGCCGAGGAACCAGCGGGCGGGACCAGCGGGCGCGCCGGGCTGGCAGGCCGTGTGGAAGGGACTGTCCCAGCGCAGCCACCCCCGCGCCACGTCCGCCCAGAACCCGGCGGGGTCGCGGGCCG
>VYZQ01043762.1:0-17124 GCA_013400655.1 Mystacornis crossleyi
AGGAGTTTCTCTTGAAAGGTGTGGGATGTTGCTTAGGGCAGATCTGGAGTGACTGCTGAGAACACCTTATTAGTTAGTATTGCATCAGGACTCCTGAATTCAAAGAGCACACCATGCTCCAAAACACTCCATCCTGGCTCCCAGCACAGCCACCAGGTTGTACTGAGGCTGTTTTGGAGATGCCCTACTGAGCTGTCACTTCAGGAGACAAAGAGCAGCAGCAGCCCTGCCAGCAAGGGCTGTTGCCATGCAGAATGGATACCTACACCAAGCTAAGCTTTGAGTCAGCTTAAAACTAATCCTCTTCACTTCCTGCCTGAACTAAGAGTCTTAATTTTCACAGTGAAGCATTTTTCCTGCACTCCGTGTCCTCCTTCTGGTGGCTATAGTCCACAGGGTCTCTGGGCTGGGGGAGAAGGGCAGACAATGGAGAAGAGGATTCTTTTAGTTCCCAGAACAGCACTTGGGTTGGCTTTATAAATTCTTAGCCAGTGGAGAAGGCCTGGTATGAAAGCAGTTCAGCAGCTGGAGACCACAGACCACCAGGAAGAGGGCAGCAAGGAAGGACCAAGTTAGGCTCCACCAATTTGAACAGCTCTGATCAGTTTTTTCATTAGTTGCAGTATTTCAGTCTCCAAAACAGGCAACTACAAGACAGTTTGCTCACTTGTCCAGCCTGCACAGGTTTTCTAGACAACAAAAAGCGAGGACAGCAAGGAAGTGCTCATGTCTAAGTGGTTAACAGCTTCAAAAGCAGAAACACTTGAGGCTCGCTCTCGGGACGACTTCCTCCTGCTGCCTGGGAAACCCCTGAATTACACGACCAAACTTTTGCTATCCCAGCCATTACACAATACTCACTTGTCATGGGTGTCACTGGTGGTGGTCTCATTCAGCGTGAAGAGCTCCTTCAGCTCCCCAAGTGAGAAATGCCTTTCTACATCCTGCTCTTCATCCACCACGCAGCTGCTTAGGGCCTTCTTGTGGGTCTGGCGCTGGAATATCTTCTCTTCTATGGTCCCTGTCTACAGGCGAGTCAGAGATGAAGGACAGTTGGAACACTCGTGTTAAAGGAGCTCTACATTGGGAAAATGTCACAGATCGAATGGCACTAAGCTGTCAGGACCACTCAGTGCCTCACCAGTACAGGTGACAGGCAAGTTTTAGTAGCTGCACTCCAGCCATGTCTGTTTTGTTGCAGATCTAACCCAACTCTTGCTTGTCTTTCCCTGTGGCTACAGGAGAGGATCCAGTGGAGATATGGATGAGGGAAAGGTGGAACTGCCACTCATGGCTAAAGCTCACACACTGCCCCAGGTTGTGCTGACAAGAAGGAAGGGAAAGGAGCTGAGCAGCTACAGCTGCTCCCTGACAAAAAATCTCAACCACAATCTCCCCAAGAAGCAGCAACAAGGTCTAGCCCTGGGTGACACCATCAGCAGTATTTGCTGTTCACCCACACACAGATCAATCCCATCCTGTCTGGAGGGAGATTTCTGCTTCCAGTACAGATGTGCAGAAAGCCTAGCATGCTACATTTCTAAGGCAAAAATCTAAGAGCAAAATGTCTGTTTTGCAAACAAACGTATACCAAGGATGGGGATGACTAGCCATGATTTGCAGACTGATTTCCTGTTTCTAAAAGCAAAGGAGCTCCCTGCTTCCAAGTACAGCCAGGTCAGAGAAGAACTCCATTAAGAAAAGATGGGCAAAGAATGTCTGTTTTCTCAAAGTAAAAATAATTGACCAAGGAACCCAAGCTTACACAAAAAAAAGAACCGAAACAAAAAACCACATACAAAAAAAAAACCACCCAACAACTTCCCCCTTGCAAACAAAACAAAGAACCCCTACAGTCTGAACTAATGAGAGAGAGGTGAACAAGGGCAGAGAGGGGACACTTCTAGGCAGTAATCACTACTGGCACTGCTGGACAAAGTGTTAGAGTAGCCTGAAAAGATTAGTCTCCTTCATGGTCTTCCTCTACAGAGCAGCTATCCCACCTGCTCACTGGCAGCTCCATCCCAAATGCTGCTGGTAATTCCAGGAATGTACTTGCTGTTTGTTAAGGACACGTACGCCCAACTAAAACAGACTGCAGCCTGACTGAAAAACAGCAACTTCTGCATCAGCCACCCCATGAAATTAAAGAAGTCAGATGCCTAAATGACTTCAAAGGAACATCTTATCTGCAAAGCCACAGTTGTTTCTATTTCTCAGAAGCCAGCCACTGCTACAAACCAAGGACTGCAGTAATGACCCTCCAGCTAGAACCTTCATGGTTTTCCATGGCAACACATCTAAGGGTAGGAAGCAATTAAGTTCCAATCAATTCTGATCACCAACACAGAAGAGTTCTTTCCCTTCTGGCCCCAATCAGAGCAGCTGCAGTCTGGGCTGGCACCCAGAGCTCCATGCTGAGGAGGGGAGAGGAGTTAGCCTCACCGAAAGCAGGCGGTAGATGTAGCACATCTTCTTCTGGCCATCCCGCCACACGCGAGCCATGGCCTGCTCATCGTTGGCTGGGTTCCAGTCGGGGTCGAACATCACCAGTCTGTTGGCCCCGATCAGGTTCAAACCACAGCCACCTGCTTTGCTGCTTAACATGAAAATGAACTCAGGGCTCTGCAAAAAGGCAGGCTTGGATTAGAGCACAGAGGCAGCCATGCTTTTACCCACAGCACTCAGAACTGGCAGGAGAGCTGCTCGCATCTGGCACATTCTACTCACCGAGGGACTGTTGAATCGCTCCACAATCTTTGCTCTCTTTTTAATGGACATGGTGCCATCCAGCCGGACATACAGATACCTGGAACATACAGCATTTACTACAATCACGCTGCTGCCATCTTTAGAGCAACCTACTTAGAAGAGAAATCTGTCACCATCAGCCTTGTAACAACAGAATGGGCTTTAGAAATATTAGCAGAGGGCCAGAGATTTTCTGCTGAGTAACTCCAGCCGACAAAGCACAAGCCACATTAGTTCCAATTCAGGAACACCTGAGCTAAAAGACAGCTCACAAGTTCCTGCTGATAGAAAGTATAGAATTAGCCACTTCTTTTACACCATAGGCTACAAGTACAGTCTAGCAGGATTAAACTCGCGAACCCAAAGACAAACCTTCTGTTCCTGCAGAGCTTTTCAAATAGATCCAGTGTCTGAGTGTAGTTAGACACTAAAACCACCTTGTCATTACTGGTGCTTTTGGTAACAGCAAGGATGTAATCCAAAACCAGCATCTTGCCTGGATAGAAAGGAAAGAAAGAAAAAGCTAGAGCAGAATTTCCAAATTCCAGACCTTGGAGGGGCACTTGGTAAGATGCTAAATATAGACCCATGGTTGCCTGTGTTAGGCAACACATCTGTACTGCTGAGTTCCACAGTACCTGAAAGCTGTGGCTCCACTGATTTGGTGCTGTAGCCAGCAGGGAACAAGTCCAGAGCTCCCATAAATCCTTCTTCCTCTTCCACACACTTATCATAGATAAGAGCAGGATCTGAAGAATAAACAGTGCTCAGAGACTGTGGAGTGCACAAGGGAGACCCAGAAAAGCTTCACCAACAGTGCAAAACCCAAACCCAAGTGAACAACTCACGATTACAGAGCTTCTTCAAGGAAGTGATGGAAGAGAGAGAAGAAACACTGATTTTGCCCTCCTTCAGCTCCTCCACTGGCTTGGCTTGCTTCAGGAAGTTCTTATACAGCTCGGTCTGCAGAGGTGTCAGTCTGAAACACAACAACAGCTCTGCAGTCCCAGCCTGCAGCCAAGCAAAAACCTATCCCGCTCCATCTACAGAGTGTTCCTTTCAGCTCAGTTTTTCTAGCTACAGCACAGCCAGCCTAGAACTGCCCCAAGGCTGCTGGTAGAGCATTGCTATCTGCCAGAGCTAGAAGAGAAGCTCGCAGAGACTGCACAGCCCAGGGCTCTGCTCTACACCGAGCACACCAACTGGCTGGCAGAACCACCAGTTGTGAGTTGTGGCTTCAGGAGGAAAAGCAACATATTGCCAATGGCTACAACATCATTCCTAGAGGGAAGCAGTCACCACAAGCATCAAAGGGCTTTTTGCAATTTTTCAGTCCTTCCTGTTGCTCCTACTATTTCCCAGACACAGCAGATGCTTTTTGGTACCTGCAGCAGACCACCTGTTCAATCTTCACTGGCAGGTATTTGGACAGGATGTCTGAAGTTCTCCGAATTAAACACCTGCAGGGAGAGAAATTAACATCAGATGCTTGGATGACTCTTGGATCACTTTTAAACAGATAAACAGAGTTTTATCACTATTATCCCTCAAGTAGTCAACACACAGTCCCTTTGAAGTCTTCTCTCCAAAGGTCTGTGACAGTCCAACACATGGCAGAGGCCAGACACCCACCATCCACATGAAGCCTATTACAGAGCCCCATATAACCCACTGTCTTTGCAAGGCTTCCAAACGTGGTTCATGAGATTTGGAGGGATCAGACATGATTCCACCTTCACAGAGAGAGCTCAGTCACAAGAGAAACTCTGCTCTTCCTTAGACTACCAACAGCATTTGCAATTTGAGCTACAACAGACCAGCAGCATGGAGAGCAAACAAGTACAGGGATCAACCACCACAAACTGTGGGCATAACCCAAAGTACAGGCAGGCAACTCCCCATTTAATAACTCAGTAGCCATCCTTGGCCAAGATGGGATCACTGCCTGGCCCAAGATTCCAGAAAAGGACATATCCTTTGGGGATCTGCAAATGCCCCATAGAGCAGTTTTGCCACACTTCAGAAAAGGTGGGATGGACTAGAAAAAGTGCTGAGCTGAGCAACCAGAATAAGAGGAGCAGAAACCCAGTTCTGCCAGGAAACATCAAAAATATGGTATAAAACCTATAGAAGAAAGACAGGGATATATGACAACCCCAAAATCAGTCAAAGGCTGGTAAATAAAGGAATAATCTGGTCTCTGAACCATAAGCAGCAGAATGAAAAGTAATAGGCTTAAACTGCAGTAAGGAAGATTTATGTTACACATTAAGAGCATTTTCTAACTGCAAAGACAGCGATGCCCTGGAAAAGGTGTCCTAGGAAAATTGCAAGGTCTTCAGTGCTGGGTGGGGGTTAAGAGATGGTTTAGGTCTAACACCTTCTAACTTAGGACAGCCAGACTGATTAGATGTCTTCTCCAGGGCCCTTCCAGCCTTACCTCTATGACTCCATATCTCTTTGCATCACTGTCCCATTTTCAATTCCTACTGAATTCAACAGATTCATCTGTTACTGCTTTTGTGCTTTGTCTGCCACATTTGTGTATCATGACTGTTGCACAATAAAGGACACAAACCTCAACAGAGCCAGGTACAGGCACTCCTGAACACACTTTCACACCCATTTTCCATCAACTATAAAAAGAAATAAATGCACCTCAGGAAGGAATAAGCTTTTTTCCTCCCAACCTTTCCTTTTTCTTAGGCTTCTGCAAGCTGATCTGAGTCAAGGTCAGGACTGTCTCTATGGAGGGACTCTACTTAGTGTGAAATTTAATTTACCATGACTATGAACTGCAGGATTGTATTTCTGACAGCTGCAAAAGATCAGATTTTTGAAAAAACAAAACCAAGCAAAACAAACAAAAGCTACCAAACAAAACCCACAAACAAAAAATCAGAAAAAAAATCAAGACATCAGCAATACTGAGCATTCAAGAGCTAGAAAGAGTTCTTAGAGAGGGCCAAGCAACTGCCAGCAGACATGGATAAATTGGTTGTATTTATGAAAACAGGTTTAAACAATACCAAAAATCAACCAAAGACAAGTAATGCAGCACTTCACATCACAGAGGTGCTTCTCGGGGATCAGAAGTCCCATCTCTAACACTTGTAGTCTCCTATCAGCCCTACAGAGCCAACACAATTATGAAAGTGTGAGCTGGACTCTTTTGTGACTTGGGCAATCAACAGTAGAATTGAGTGACATTGCTTATACTCCTTCTGCTCCTCAACATCTGGGCTGGATGGATCTCAAGTCTGATCCAGCCCACACCTGTAGTTATCTTAACATAAATAAAAGGACACTGCCTGATTATTCAGATCCCAGGAGAAAACAGAAACATAGGAGTCAAATAATAATTCAGTACCTGAGAATACTGTGTGGGGGTGACTGCAGCTGCCTGTGTCACATCAGAACTATCTATCAGACTAAAGCTCCGTGCTATGTGGATTTCTCAGGCAATAAATACTTGCACAATCGCTTGCTGAACAGACGTAACAGGCAAGAGAATGCATTACAGCTACAACCATAATTTGGAAAGATAGCAGGGCTTATGCAAAGGGCTTATGCAAAAGCTCTGCAAAGAGAAGAGAGATGAAGTTCACCTGTTCACAATACTGATCAGCTCTTTAAGCCTCTCTTCTCCCTTGTGTCGCTCAGCTTCACTTGCATCTGCATCTCTTCCTTTCAAGATGGGCATTTCAAAATGTCTTTTAAATTCCTGTGCAGTTCCTGTATAAAACAGAAGTGAAAAGGTGACAACTACTACCAAAGAACCTTTGATCAGGATCCCACAGCCCCAGTTACCACACCCAAGCACAGAGCCCAGCAGATAAAACAAACCCTCATCCCATCCATAAGACTGTTTTTCTTTCTAGCCAGGAAAGACTCAAGGCAGGCAAATCCGTACAACAGAAAATCATTTTGTACTCCAACAACAGTGCAAAGCCAAAGGTCATACAATATTACTTCAACAGTCAGGCACATACTGCTTTTGCTCACATTCCAGTTATACTTTTATTCCCAGATTTTGTCCTTGCAAACAACAGCACAGGCACTACCTGTGCCTACTCCAAAATTATCTGTAATCAGTTGCTTGTTACTGGCCACAGGCTCAAAGTGGGAAAAACACCTACTGAGCACATGCAGCTTGGCTGCAGTAGTTACACCATTAACCTCATCTCAGAACAAACTGCAAGTACAGGGAGAGTCATCTTGCCCAAAGTACAGGTCAAGGGGGGCAGGTGAAATCCCATCAGTTCCCTGTAATAACTACCCAAAATTGAAGCACACGGAAAAAGCAGATGTAGAACATCTACCACCCCATTCCATCCTTTCCTTGAGAACTCCTGGGGGAAGAACAGCTGAACAGAAAAAGATTAAGCCCAAATGCTGCTTGCAAGACTAAGAATCTAATGAATTCCGTTTAACTAGAGTTGTGCATGCACTAGAATTAATGAGAAGCCTCTTGGACTGGATGCTCAACAACCTGAGACAATCATGGGTGACAAGCTACAGCAACAAAGAAATCATTTACAGTAATACTCAGTTTCACGTATTTCTTTTACCTTAACTGATTCCCCTTCCAAAATACCTGTTAAACTGGTGTACTTTGCTTTACAATCTTGTTGAAACAGCTCAGATGATACACAGCCTCTAGAACAGGGGGCCCTGACCTAGGCTTTCTGGATACAAACAGGAAGAGACTAAGTGTTATAGAATCACAGAATGGTTTGAGCTGGAAAAGACCTTAGAGATCACCTAGTCCCAAGCCCCTGACATGACTTTTCACCAATGTCTCAGTTGTTGCTTTTGCTGGCAGTGAGGGAAGCCTGGCCAGCACCTTCCCCTCCCTCACGTCTCCCACACGTGATCTCTTACCCAGGATGCCCGAATTGACAAAGTGCACCAGGCTGAAATACTCCAGCAGGTCATTCTGAATGGGGGTGCCCGAGATAAGGACTCGGCGAGGTGTGTTTAAGCTGTTGAGAGCCTGGTAAGTTTGGTTTTCAGAGTTCTTCAGTCTATGGCCCTTTAAAAAACACAAAAAAGGAATAAATGATAATGATAAATCCAATGGCCCTGTTAGGAAGCAGCTTAGAAAGCCACATCAGCACTGACAAAAGGCACCTCACCATTTTTCCCATTCCTGGTAGTGGAGTAAGTCTTGCAACAGACTTGTTTCAGAGACAAGGATCTAGTGAAAAGCCTGAAGCCATTATGTGAGGAAACATAACAAGGTTCCCAGACCAGGAATATCTGAGCTCCACCCAGGCAAGAAAGTCTACCATGAAAATAACAACCACCACACAGTAAAACTCTAAGAATTGTTTCCTGTTCAAAGATGGGAATGTTTTCAGCTATCAACACAAGCACTGAACTCTGGACCAATAAAATTGCTTCACCCAAGGTCAAGATCACAAGCCAGTCAGGCCACCTATACAGAGGACTGCCAGACCTTTGCACACTAACAAAAAGAGGTTCTTCACCTCTTACAGGGGTAATCTGAATACAGGCATAATTTCTCACGCCTGGGATAAGCAGCTTTATTAGCATCTGAGTGCTACGTAGGACAAAGCACAAGTGATAAGATGCTTTTTACGAGTGCCAGACCACAGCAGAGGTGAGCATTTATTGGAAATGTACAGGAGCCACAAGGCCAAGGATGTGGGTTCCCAGACTCCCTAGGTGCTGGCCCTGTCCCAGGGGCACTGAGAGGTGTGGGCAGTCATGGAGTCGTAGATAAAAGGTTTATGGGAGCCACACTCCTGAGGACACTCGCTCTTTTCAAGCCTTTCTCGGCACTCTTCTGGCAAATACAAAGGCAAACCACTGGGTGGCACCGCTATTTAATGAATCCCCTCTACCCAGCAGCAAAGGACACCTCAACCCCTGTCAGGCCTCAGCCTGATCGTTTCAAAGAGGCAGAGGATACTTGTTCTATTATGTCCTTCAAAGTATCTCTGGCTCTCACTACCTATAACCACAAATACGGAATGACAAATGAAAAAACAACTCAATTTTGACGACGTGAAAGCAGAGCTTGACAACACAGGCCTGGCAAAGCTTGATCCAGTGAGCAGGGAGTCAAGCCAGCTCTGTCTCCTCTTGAACAAGTAGCATGAGGTAACTCCTTGCCCAGCTCTCCTACCTCTGCTCCAGGAATGAGATTACAGAGAGAGAAAGAAGGTCCTGCCATGGGAGCATCCTTCAAACTCATCCACAAGCACAGAATGAGATGGCCACATATAATGGCTGACAGCAGACAACATTACCCACAAGAGCATGCTGAATCACAGAATTATTGAGGTTGGGAGAGACCTCAGGATTCTCCAGTCCAACCTCTTGCTCCAAAAAGAGTCAAATGAAAAATTACTGTGCGGAACACGAGACCAGGCCAAACAGAAAGTACTTCTCACTTTAACAAAGACAGACACCAATGAATGAAAACCAGGAAGCCAGGGCACTACCATCCCAACAGAGTCAGAGACCTCCTTTCTGGTACATATTTTACATGGAGAGGGCCCTAGGAGGTCCCATTAGGCACCCACAGGTGGACACAGTTACCACCAACTGGATTTTCTTCATATCTTGGCTTATGAAGACACCTTCTCCCAGTCAGGCTCCCATAGTACGGTTGATTTTATTACTTAGAGCCTCTGGAACACCTGAACGAGTGTTGTCTACAGCTAAGTCTTGTTTGTCACTGTCCACTCTCCTTTTAAGAAACCAGATCCAGTTTCACCCAGATGTTGAGAAAATACCAGGAATGGATTCTTCTTAAAGGTGCCCCCATACCTCATCACATATGACCAGCCCAACACTGCCCTTCTGCAGCACCTCAGCGTGGAGTCGGAAGGTTTCATAGGAGATAATCAGGATGGGTGAAGGCACTCGCAGGCCACGCTGGTTCATAAAGCCAACTGCAGATAGGAAGGGGGAAAAGAAAAAAAAAAAAAAAAAAGGATGAGGAAAAGGAATAGAAAACGGGTCAAACAGACAAAATTTTGCCTTAAAAATCTACGAAAAGCCTTCCACCCACATATATCCATTCTCCTTTCTCCACAACTGTTCCCATTTCCATGGCCCTTCTGCCTCCTTTCCTGCCTTCTGGCTGGAGCAAAATTAGAGCACTAGGACTACCCTAACTTTAACATTTGACTAAATTTGGATTATGCCAAAAGATCAACTACTACCAAACATGCAAGGGTCTGATCTAGACATGCTAGTGGAGAGACAGCCATCAGTGTGCAGAGATCCAGTGGCTGCTCAGAGATGTTCACATGAGCTGCTGCAGCCTTCTTCCAAGCCAAGATTTGGACCTCAACCAGCCGAACGCACAGATTGCAAACATTTCTGTACCTAGTTTACGGTCAATCTCTTCTTTGGAGCCTCCATCAATGGCCAGCGGCTGGATTCTTCCCCCCAGCCATTTCTCTACTTCATTGTACCAGTTTCTCACCAGGCTGGAGGGAGACACCACCACGGCTTTCTCGATTTCAGGCTTGCAGTCCGGGCTTTGCCGGAGAAGAGTCCACATGAGTGTGATGCACTGGAGAGTTTTGCCCAGTCCCATTTCGTCTGCCATGATACAGCCATGGCTCCCAGGGATCCGCCGGCTTGTCACACAGTCCCAGAGGAATTTCACCCCCTGCCAAAAAATTGTTCTCTCAGAGCAGGATGGGGACATCAGCAGAGTGACAACTTCATTACCACAATGCACAGGACCGATAGCGCAACAAGCAGCAGATCTGTGTGGCACACATCCTAGGGGACATGCAGTGTTCTAATGAGACAGAGGGAAATCACCCAAGGCACAGCTAAAATGCTGCCACATCTGGAGCGGAACAGCATTACTGGTGCCAACATGTACCTCATAACATGCACAGAATCTCGCTACATTTTACTTGTACAATTATAACCAGCTTCCTAACATGAATTCCTGAAAATTTCTGCCCTTGGCTGCTTTAGACAAGCCCCAGCCATGAACTAACACGCATCAATCATTTCAAAGAGGTTTATCATCTTAACAACATGCAATCAGGTCATTTTAAAGAATCAGAGTGAGTGGAGTTGTTTCTGCTCCCCGACTAATTCCCAGAATACCATCATCAGCCCTCATCACTTCTGCCTACAAGCAGTGACTCACCTGGGGGCTCAAGGTCCAAAGCAGATTTAGCTTTAGAGAAGACACAGGGCTGAGGTTATAACCCACGTCACACGGTGGGAGAAGAGCTCAGCCCTGCATTAGGCTCTGACACATCACCGAGACAGACAAGGGGGGCGGGGGGGAGAAGAAGGGGAAAAAAAAAGGTTCCTGTAGCATGTGATGACAAGAGAGCCAGAGAAAACCAGGGCATTGTGGTGGGAATGTACAAGCTACCTGCATTGTGCCAACAGAGCAGGAAGTGTGGGGGACAAGCGAAACACACCTGCAAGGATTCACTCCTCTCTATTCCACTATTTAGGACCTGAAGATGGAGCATCTTGACTTGCACTTTCAAGTTCTTTTCTTTCTCTCTTTCTTAGGCCTTTAGGTACAAGTTAAAGGAATTTATTTAAGTTGAAAATACATGAAGTTCATTACTGACTATATGACTGCATTTGGCTGCAGAATCAGCATCTGGGCAAAAGTCCCAATAAAGTTGGAGCAGAGCTGTACTACCATTTAGGAGCATCAGCTGAATAAAGCCGCGCAGGAATCTTTGCGGGCAGAGAGAGACTTCCTAATCAGACTAGAGCAGAGACTGCTTTATCATCGATATTTACCCGCCAAAAAGAAGCGTACCTTAGGACACTAACATAACTTTGGTTACTCGACAGAAGCACCAGCAGGCAGTAGCTCACCCAAAACCAGAGTGCCTCCAGCTGTGTAGCCAGGACACAGGTTCAGTACCAGATCGAAGATAAAACTACAAGCCATGAGCAGCCTACAATGCTCTCAGAGCCATCTGAAGATCTCCCATGCAGGGAGACATCCAGCTTGACCTGCTTAACTTGCAAGATCAGCAATCACAGTCTCCATCTGTGTTGCCTCCGGGCTTAAATGATAATATATTGCATCTGGGATGAACTCTGAGCTGTCCAGAAGCCTGTATCAGATATTCGGACAGTTGTACCCACTGCTGCCATATTATCATGTTGCACATATTTACAACATAACATGTTTTTTGGCAGTCTCCACTGTCAAACTTCAAGTCTGCACAGATCAGCGACAGCTCATACCTACCAAGGGCAGCCTCCAAACAAAGCACACTGAAGTAGGAACCTATGCTACACTTTGTTGGGAACCACGATACCAGAAATTGGAGCCTCAGTGTTTCCTGGCTCAGGGACTGCAGATCCAATCAATTCTGCTGAGCAGTAAAACAGTGATGGACAGTCTGCCCTGCCTGACTCAAGACTGGGCTGCAATATAGTTTATTGCAACTACAGTCCATCACCTTCCACACTGAGTTCCACCCAGCAGAGCTACATCTTCAGACTTCAAGGTAAGTAAAGGCAGGACTTTCAGCCTTGCTTGAAAAAGAACAGGGAGTATCAGCAGCATTCAGGCCTCTCAGAGGATGCTTAAAACAAATGTTTCACTTTGTGTTTGCAACAGACTGGAGTCTGTTAGACTGTCAGTCTGTGAGGTTTATGCAGACCTGTAACAACTCCAGAACAGGAATTGTGGCTTTTTGAAATGGACCAAATCCTCCAGCCACACCCTCAGGTCCCAGTGGAAAACTTACTTCTCTCTGATGGGGTCGTAAAACACGGCTCAGGACAGGATCCACCACAACATGGACAGGTGCCTTGTCCCTGCGAGAAGCAGCCAAGAAAGAACAGAGTGTGACTAAGGAACTCAGCACGTGTTATATATAAACCTCACTGCTATACTGAGGACTCCCCTATGACACAGGGGAAGCAACTTCAAACAAGAAAAGTGAAAAATGGATTAATTCAGCTTTGAGAATGAAGTTAGAGACCTACCCACAGTCTAAAACATCAGTGAACCACATTTGAGGGCTGTGGTTAAAATAAGGGCAGAATGTGGTTCAGCGACACAGTTAAAAAGTCAGTATTATTTTTCTTGTTTCTGTGACGATATCTTAACTGCATTTCTGGAGAGAGAAACCCCCCCCTCTGTCCATGAAGATGCAGTTGACAGCCTTTTTAAGTTATAACAACAGCACAAAAGAAACTACCTCAGAATAAAAACCAGTACGCAGCCTAACATTTGACAGTCATCTCCCTGTGCTTGTCCTTAGATGCTGATGTTTCCTGACTAACAACTAAGCCATAAGATTTTCTAAGCAACTTCTCCATGCATGTATGCTCATTCCCTGCAACAGGTTTAAATTTCTGATGCATAAGAGATGGAACAGTCAGTGAAAGAACACAAACAATCTAGCATGGGTACATTCCTTCTTTGATTGTAACCATACCTGAACCAATCCAGGCAGAATACTTGGAATCAAACTCCCCTTGATGTTCAGACCCCAGCTCAAACACATTTGGGATAAAAGCACATAAACCTACACCAGAAAGAAGTCAGAGCTGCAGCATTCATGCCAGGTGATGACTCACTTGTCTATTTTCAGCTGGTCATGGGCACTCAGCACCGGGGGCTCGTACAGAACCAGAGCTCCTTCCTCAAATGGGTCATGGAGAGGACTCCTCACTCCTGCCCGTTTGACACCCAGCGAGCGCAAGCCCAGGGGCCCTGAAAGCAAACAAAGGCACAACTCAAACAACATCTTCCTGGAAGCAAGCAGAGCCCTGCAGCAGAGTCTGATTACACACAGGAACAGTGAATTAATTGGGTGCTGGAGTGGAGGTGCACACACAGCTGGTGCAGACAGCAGACCTAAGCAGGGCCGTTGTTTGGCAGCGCTCTGGCAGCACACAGTGGGAAGCTCTGCAGCAGGAAAAAAACAGAACGACGGAACAGAGGCAAAGATGGAGCAATGGCACTGCTCGCCCAAGGTGGTTGTAGATTTTTGAAAGCCAAGGAGGGTTTCAGAATGTACAGCTCAACAAACATACTCCTAAATATAAAAAATGCTAGGTGAAATCCTCTTTTGGGGTGACCTAACCCAGACTTAGCCAGAGTTGTAACTTTGATGCAAGGTCAGGAATTGATCTTTAACAGTGACGAAGTTCTACAGTATCACAGTCAGCATCATATTGTCACTACCTGCTCTGGGGTATCATTTTTTCCCTGCTGAGCAATAGTAGATGTTTGGCCTTGGAGCCAATTTCTGTGAAAAGCAGAAACCAAGCATGAGTCCCTTTCCCTAGTACTGTATTTTGATGTCACAGTTTTGAAATGGAGGTGAACACAAGAACATACATAAAAATTCCTTTTCCCATCAAAACTCAAGCAGCTGTGCTCCCAGGATTGATTTTGCCTGAAAAAGATTCAATCAGTCTATTTGTCCACTGTTTGCTACAGCTCCTTGCAAAACAGGAGCGTATCACAAGCTGAGGCAGCAATGCACACATAACAAGAAAGAAAGCACAAGAAACAGCCACTTTGCCCAATTAAGAGAGCAAGGTAACAGCCACAGAAAGCAGCTTTGCCAGTTTGAGCCTCCTGACAAATCCGCTTCTCCAGAAGCGAGCTTTGCCAAACTCTTTTGGGGCTTGCCATTCCATATTCAGTGGCTGCTTACAGACATTTTTATAACTAAAGTTTGAGTGAAACTGGTTGATCTGCATTCAGGTTTTTCAGCTGGAGGGTGAAGGGGAAGCAGGGGACATGAACAGGCCCATTTGTTTCTGACATCTTATGTTTCACTGATTCAAACCAGCTGAGGCTTTGAACTTCAAAACGATCTTGTTTTGAAGATCACCTTGAGGCTCAACACACCAAGCCAAGTAGAAATAAAACTGGCATATACAATCTTTTTCACCTCAGCCTTCTGTCTGTTAGCATCATTATTTAAATGATAAACCTTCATGGCTTGGAATTAATTTTGCTTTTGTATTTGTGATATGGTGTAAAATCTCCTGGCACTACATCAAATACATAGCAGTAAGACTACAAAATCCAATTCTGAAATGTAGGATTATCCAAACTAAACACTAGTAAGAAATATGAAGACTTTGCTAATATGCCAGTATTTTTCTTTCAAAGTTAAGTCAGGATTTCTGGAACATATGCATCAGTGCAAAAATAACAATAATCCCCAGAGACATATTTGACAGGCCTAAGCATCATCTGTTTTACCCGAGTCAGCCAACACAGACAATCCTTAAACCTCCTCATCTTACCTTTATAATTTGGAATGGGGACTTTGAAGGGTTTGGACAAAATGCTGCGGATAAAAGCCTCCTAGGAATTCAGAAAGAAAACACCTTTCAGATGTCTGAAATCAGAGATTGCTCAAGAAAGCAAGTCCAGGACATTTTTTGAGAACTCAGTTTTGCCAAGTACTCAGAGTCCCTGTATTTAATCTACTCAAGCTTCAACTCCCAACTACTTTCAAGACTATCCAAAACAAAGAAAGTAACAATTCAGCACAATTTCCTCCACCAGTTCTGCTTTTCAAAACTATTTTCCTTTGGGTTTTCTAATACATGAAATTGATTTTTCATAGCTCCCATCTTCCTAAATCCACTGGCTTTATTCACTTCTTTAAAAGTTATTCCTTCCCCCTGCCTTGGTAATTCAGTCAGGCAACTCATTTCCTGTAAAGGACCTGGGTTACCATTGCAAGAACATCCGTGCTGGATCAGCAAGCACCCACCTAGTCTAGCATCTGGTCTCCAGCAGTGGAAGCCCAGAGAGAACCAGGCAGGCACACAGCATTTGACCCACCTGGGTGGAAAGCAACTCACATCTCTGGACACTGGACACTTCACCAGGGCCCCATGGAACAATCTCATTCAGGATTTCCACAATAGGAGGTTCCCCCACCACATCTCCTTCAACATTAAAGGGCTGGAGCTGGCAAAAAGCCTCTCCAAAAGACTTTGTGTGTGCATGGCACTTCCATAACACCTCTGATTAAATGGGGTCATGGAGGCACTTGGACTGCCTTGCTGAGTGAGCTTCTCTGATGTGTGTGCCAGCAGCAAGCCCCACTCACGTGCTGACTGCTGTCCAGGCAGTGGGGTCTGTTGGTCAGCTGAGCCAAGGGTTTGCGGAAGGGCGACCTGTAGCATTCTCCACTCTCCGTCTCACTGGCTGCCTTCTGCCTCTTCCGGCTCTGGAAAACAGAAACGCAACTGAACAACTCAGGGGCAGCTGGGGAGAGCAGAAGACGCTCTGCTGTCACACTCAGTGAGCACCAAAGCACACAGACCATCGCCCAGGCAGCCAAGCAGCTCTGAGCACACACAGCCATCACTCACCCCCACTGCCAAAAGGCTCACACAACAACACCACCAAAGTCACTGCGCTCTAAAGTTTAATTTATGTGAGGCTTAAAATATTTTCCTAGTTAAGAAAATAACTACCACCTTCTAACCTGTAAAAGGGCAGGCTTGTCCATGCTAAGATTTGTCCTGTCCCATCACCCAAAAAAGCAGAATTAAGAAAAGGAAGGGTCAATAGCATGGAACAAACTACATCAAAGTCCCCAGAGGCTCCATGGCACCTGGTGTTATGCAGGTGAAAGGCCTCATAACATGAAAATAAATAAGTCATTGATCTTTTCCTGGTTTAACACAGTCCTCTTCAGTGTGAGGCACGGTTTCAACCACCTGCCGGCACAGAAAAATGGATTTGACACAGAAGACACTAGGTGAGACTCTTTGACCTGTATGACATAGAACATAACTGTAAATTAGGCTTAGGGCTCGGACTAGTGCCATTATGAATGGCTAAACGAGGTCTTAATTGTCTTTAGAGATAATCGGTGAAATTGATCCTCCTCGCGTCCTGTTACAAAAAGATGTAACATTCTGTCTTAAACACTGACCTATTCCTAGTTACCCGTCCTTTCACACAGCACTCGGAAGCTCTCACAGGGATAAGTTTTTCCATAACCACGAAGCACCATCAGTACACAACGAGGTTCTCCCACCAACCACATGCCGAGACACAAAGTTTTACGGCAGCATAAACCGGGGGCGTGATGCCCAGAGGATGGGGAGGGTCGGGCACCGGTGAGTGACTTGGACGCAGCCCGCCCCGCCCCGCATCCCCCTGCCCACGGCTGCGGGGTCACACGGGGCCGAGAACACGCACACGGGGGGGAGGCCATGTCCCGGGGCCCCTCGCTCACCGTCGGGGGGTGCCAGTCCTCCTCCTCCTCTTCCTCATCTTCATCGCCCGCCTTCCTCTTGGCCAGCTGGCTGGGGGCCAGGCTCCTCCTCTGGAATAGAGGCACAACACACACATATAGAGTGAGGGGCCGAGAGGTTCCCGCCACAGAC